>JAUELF010245198.1:0-12264 GCA_031471495.1 Clinocardium nuttallii | reverse complement strand
TTTGTCACTATGTTTTCAAAAAGCTGTCTGCTGCAGAGGCGTCAGAAAGCGTCTATATGAGGGAAAGGGTTAAGAAGGGATTGTGGGTTTTCTTTCATCAGATGATCAATTGTCAGTTTGGTCACTGTTTGGTCACTGTCCGGTCACTACAGATCAATCAGTCTGGTCAGTCTCAACGGTATAAATATTGATACTTCATCAAAATACGTAAAGCATAATTACGTTACTTTAAATATTCAGTATCGTGTCTGACATGTCTCTCTCTAATAAATTGGGTACTTTGAAGCTATGACAGAAGGGTTGGTTCCGAAAAAGTCAATATCTCATAATGGTTTAATTTATTTCTCACCAAAAAGATCTTTGCTTTTTCAAGAACATTTTTTTAGTCACTGGAGTGCTTAAAAGGTAGTTTGAGGTTAAACAAAGAAGAGGACGGCTCCGTTACCTTATATGAAATCTTCAGTCCCTATCAATTGAAACCAGGGGAAGAATCACTGAACACACACCTACAAATAGGTGACAATTCTGAAATGGTGTAGAAAAAGAACTTACTCAATATGGTCCTTTTGTTATTATTTTCCACATAATTGAAAATTAAGTCTACTGAAAATGTGTATAATAGGGCTCCATCAGGTTAAATGTTCCAAGAAAATTTATCAGGAGGAAGATAAAAATTGTTGAAAAAAGAGAAGATTCAATTGCATATCAGTTCTGTGCACAATTATTTTTCTCCAGGTGTTCAATAATGTACCCAAACACTTTTTAATCTTCATTTAATTTAATATATCATTTACATCTGCATGCATGCATATGACAGGATTCGTTTGACTTAACTATTTTCCACATACAACCAATTTGCAGCAGTCCAGCCTGCTGTCATGCCTCAAAATGTGTCTGCATGTGAGAAAGGCAACAACTTATCCTTGGACTTGAATCAGTCCTGGGTTTTTTTTATGATGAAAGGAAAAAGACATCAATTTAATTAAATTACTTGCCAAATAAAAAGGTTATTTTTTACCACATTGTAGTTAAGATAGATTATGTGAAATTATTATGTCTAGTCATTATTCAAATCACTCCATATGTTAAAATGTTAAAAGGTGGACACTGAGTATCCTTGTGAATGTTTGTGTTCTGGTTTACACAGTGATTAATCAAACATTCAACTAATAGGGACCTTGTCTATCTTGTTTTTGCTCACCTGAGCATGAAGTACTCAAATTCCAACAGACAGCAAATACTTTGAAAATGTCTACTCAAAAATATGGAAAATCTTGTTAATTGTATAGGTATAATTACTGAAAAAGTTGAAAATTGCGCCTAAAGAAGAAATTACTCATTTTGAGCGATTTAGCCTTTGTCACAATGTTTTAAAAAGTCGCCAGCTGCAGATGTGTTAAAATGCATCTATAAGTGGGAAAAGTTAATCGTCACAATATGAAATGTAAACTTATTTTCAGACAGTTTTTAGAATGACAATTCATTAAAAGAGCTCAGCTGTTAGGAATTGTTGAAGATTATGTCAATGATAAATATCACAAACTTATCGGAGTTAACTGAAGCAATATTAAATCAACCTCATTTATATCAACTCTGTTTAATAATAAAAAATTAACAAATAATAGTTAATTAACATCTTTTAATTAAACCTAAATTTTGGATGTGTTTTTAACATTGATAATTTGAGCTTTCCGACAATTTTTTCACTACAGTTAAACATTTACATTTAGAGTTTTGCTTTTTTTTGGCCTGCATGTTTCTTAATTGTTTGCTACAGATTTCTTGATGTGGGAAAGGGTTTAATGGAAAAAGTCAATGAATTGCACTGTATGGTGTGAATTCATGGTCATTATGCTGTATAGAACATGCTTAATTAATTAAGTATCCTTTATACATACTTTAGTTCTTTATTTATACTACACATGCTAGATAAGCATGATTTAATTATTCATTAGAAAAGGGCATTTCTTGTTTTGATTGATTTCAGGTATGCATGTGATATATTATTTACTTTATTTGACTTTGATTTTTAGGCTAAGCGGAAATTAAGAATATGGGTAAGACCTAATTATCTCCATCTCCGCAAGAAACCGTAAGATTGTTGTGTATAAATGTTGCAGACAAAATGGCCTTTTTAGATCACCAGAGCTAAACGAAGGCTCAAGGCTGATCTATTCTGATCATTCATCGTTCATCATCGTCTGATCCGTCGTTGTTACCTTATAGTAACACCTCCTTCTAAACCACAGGACCAATTTTGACCAAAATTCACTGGAAAAATCCTTTGTTGGTCCTCTTTCAAAGTTATTCAAAGATTTAAATTCAATGAAGAAATTTGGTTGCTGTGGCATCATTAAGGGGGAAAATCTGCCAATCTTTGAAATAAATTCATTTCTGAATCCTCATCTTGGATTTCAATATAATTTGACTGAAATGTTCCTTGGTTGACCCTTTACAAAAATTGTTTAAGCCACATTGATAAGTTGAACAAATGTGGCAGTCAGGCGGCATCGGAAAAGGGGCTAAATGACAACCCAAAAAATATCCATTCTTATTGAAAGGGCTGGTCTGATTTCAAGATAAATGTGAAGAAAATGTTCCTTGCATAGGTAACCATGCATAGATCTACATACTCTTTTCAAGCAATAATGTTGGTTGGAATACATAGCATACAGAGAAAAGTTGTAAATTTAACTTTAAGTTCTCCTTATCCACTGGACAAATTTCATAGAATGTTACTTGTGGGATATCCTCTTTCAAAATTGTTCAAAGATACAAATTCTATACAGAACTTTCAAAATTTGGTTTATGCAGAATCAGAAAGGGAGAAAAATGCCATTACTTTCTTCTAACATAATTCTTCTTCTCTAAATCGACTTGTCTGATTCCAAGATAATTTGGTAGAAATGTTCTATTAGTGCATGACCCTCTACAAAATTTGTTCAATCCATATTGGTTGAAAAAAATGGCCACCAGACGGCATCAGAAAAGCTGGTATAATGACAAAAGTTAAGTTTCTATTCTTATTAAAGTTCTTATATGATTTCAAGATAGTTTACCAGAAATGTTCCTTCAGTGGCACTAACAGTACATAATTAGTTCAAGCCATATTGTTTGGTTGAAAAAGATAGCTGCCAGGCAGCTTAGTATCAGAAAAGGGGGTAAACGGAACTTTTAGCTGAAAACAACATCACCTCTTAAACTAATGGACCAATATAAACCAAACTTCAAAGAAATGTTTCTGTGGCGGTCCGCTTTGATTTGTTAAAAGATTTAATGCATAATTACAAATGTCTTTAACTGATAAGCTGTTTCATTTGCATTTCCATCCCACTCTGGATCAGGTTTTCACCTTTATTGAGTAGCATTTGCTACTAAACTAATAATAGACCATTTTGTAACTGCAATATAATGCCAATAGTTTATATACATCAATACATGTTTATGAATTAAATATTCACCTGTGCACCTATAGCCAAATGTGCATGTTTATCTTGTACTTTATATATATATATGGAAAACAAACAAGTTCCACAATGTCTTATGTTTCCGAATGTGCTTCTTCCAAAACTGCAAGACCCATGTTTATACCTTTAAATAACAGAGCCAATTTAAAAGTATTAAATTTTGACATTATGTATATCTAGACTATTTCAGTCCTTCTTTTGTTGGATTATAACTGCATTCATTATGTCCTAGTATATCAAACATGATTAAACTTCATTGTATTTACCCTATCCCACCTACAACAAATCTGCAGCAGACGACTTTGAAAACTTCTAATCGAAGATAAGGAAAAATTTGACAAACGAAGGTATATATGATTAGTGAAAACAATTGTGTCTAAAGGAGAAACTGCTCAATATATCAAAATGCTGTCAAAAGTTGTTTGCTGAAGAGGTGACAGAGCTAGCCTCTAATGTTGGAAAGGGTTAATGTCAATGAGAAGAAGTGACATCAAACACTGTAACTCTTACATTTCCCTGGTGTTGTAGTTTTAGACAGCATCCCTTGGGTGTGGGAGGTCGCGGGATCTGTCCCTGACTCTGTCATAACAAAGACTTTAAAAATGGTAGTATTATGGATAAATAGCAGTAGATAGCATTAATTACGACTTGACTGGTGTCAGGATAAATGGACCAGTAACACGGGAAACACTGCGATGATAATTGAAAAATTGTTAAAAGCAGTTTAAACACCATACAAACAAATTATATTTCCTTACATGTTGGTGATTTATTTTTGCGTGAAGCTCATAATGTTACAGTACCCCTCAATCTTAGTTTTAATGGGTATGTTAATAGCAGTTTTACCAGTTGTCTGTTCAGTCCAAACATTCTTGATGACAATTTAACAGCATTTAGCACATAAAACCTGAGGATAACGCTTGCTCACAATAATTAAATTTCATTTTTTTCGATACTTAATGAATGATGTCTTTAAACCATGAAATACATTTACGTCATCCGCTTTATTCCCTCATAACTGAGCTTTCGTCATTGAATTATACATATGGGAATATTGTAACTTTTTAATATAAATGCAATTTTCAAAGTATTCTGCAGAGATAGTGACATTAAATGTTTTGTATTAAACCTTTCCCACAACTAGTTGCATTTTGATTTATTTGTAGCAAACGACTTTTGAAAACTTTTTGACATAATGGAGAAATTAATTAATTTCTGGTTTTGCCACACCGTTTTCAACTTGATTCATTAAATAAACTTTCTTTTGTAAAAACTCACAAGGAGACCTAATCTATCAATTTATTCTGAATGATAGATAGTCTTGTTTTATCTAGACCTGTGCCCTGCAGAGCTTTCATTGTTACCAATCAGAGGGGAAATTGATTGACATGAGCCTGGCAACATGCAAGTACATGCAGATACAGTATTTATACTGGGCATTGACAAAAGGCAGGTTGCTAACAGAAATGTGTTGTAGGGTAACAATGGACTGAACTACCTGTTTGTCTAACCTGACCTAACCCTTTCCCTCATACAACAAATTTGCAGTAGAGGACTTTGAAAAAATTCAAGCTAAATCTTGGAAAGTCTCTATCAATGAAAGTAATTTACTGAAAAAAGTTGAAAGATATTGTGGTGAAATGTGAATTTGCTCTTTTTGAACAATTTCGCCCATTGTCAGTGTTTTCGAAAGTCAATAAGTCTACTGCAGATGCGTCAGAATGTGTCTGCAAATAGGGAATTGAGGGTAAATCTCTAAATATTTCAGCATTATACATTTGTATTATCTTTTATAAAACTTCAACATTTCCTTACCCCTGTTGTTGACCTTTGAAAACATTTCTGATAATTACCCCATACATGAAATCAGTTTTGTATTATTTAACCCTTTCCAACATACAACACATATGCTGCAGAGACAACTTTGAAAATATCAATAAATGAAAGTCACAGAATAGTATTGGAATATAGTGTAATACATTACATTGTGGCAAAAGGAGAAAAAAATGCTCACTTCTTTAAGTAGTCATCTGCTGCAGATGCGTCAAAATGCAAGTGGTTAATATATTTGAAGTTTAAAATTTAGACAGAAAAAGTGCCATTCTGATAAATTGATAAGCACCATTGCACCATGAAAGTTCACATCAAGTTGTAGTTTGTCATAAATCATTAGATTGATTTATTTGAAAGTGGAAAACTTTATGTCTGTCAAGTTTAAAACATGAAAGAAGAGAATGATAAAATTGATTGACATTTTCATAACTGATTTTATGTGTCAGATCAAGAGTCCCATTCACCTTTTCATTATTTGAGCCGTCTCACGAGAAAACCAACATTATGGACTCTGCACAAAGTGTTGACACTGATCCGCCTAAGCATGCCGCGCAGGCTTGTCACCTTTCGCCTCCTGTGGATTTTCTGTTTCAGGAATCATTATTCTATACCTCTATCCACCTGGAATGGAATGTGTCTGCCCGGATCAGTATGCGCGGACATCGCAGGCTGATCTGGTCGATACATTATGCAGATGCCATAATGTTGGTTTTCTCGTGAGACAGCTCATTTAACAGCCATGTTGAAATTCTCTTAGTTTATAATTATTCTTACCAGCTGAATCTGTACAGTATGCAATCGTTTTATTCACAAAATTACAATTGAGCTGATATATTGTATATTATCAGTTTTAGGCTCTTTAACCCTTTTCCTCATATAGACGCTTTCTCACGCCTCTGCAGCAGAAGGCTTTTTGAAAACAGAGTGACAAAAGAAGTAATTGCTCAAATCAAAACGAGCAATTTCTCCTTTTTCCACAATGTTTTCCACTTAGTCATAGCTAGGTTATCCATTTTCAATCATAGAGATTTTCTTTTTTTTTGACAAAATATGTTCAAAGTCTGCAGAATTGTATGAGGGAAAGGGTTAAGACTGATAGCACCTGAAAATTATTTGCAATTTCAGATAAGCCACTAAAAACATATTATATACATTTCAAGAAAATGAAAGCATCTGAAATAAAGATAAACAAAATCGGATAAGCCATTTAAAACATATTTCAAGAGGATCAATTTATTTTTTTCCTTATAAATGAGCAATTTCTCCTTTTGCCACAGTCGAGCCCCGGTAGCCCAGTCGGTAACGATGCGGGCTGTCAATCCAGGGGTTTGTGAGTTTGAATCCCGGCTCGGCCAACTTTCTTTCCGACGTTTGACAAAAGTCAATGCGACATGCGTCTCATTCGTCTTCCACCAATGGACTAATTCTATGTGGAAAAGCAGCCAGTTGCTTGGGAAGATTGTTGTGTGGAGAACTGGTGTGAGAAAACAGATGATTAGGTGAACCAAGATATGGCTGAGAAATTGTTAAAAACGGCGTTAAACGCCAATCAATCAATGGTTTCAAAAGCCATCTGTTGCTGAAGCGTCAAAATGCATCTGCATCTAGGAAAGGGTTTTGGGTGTCAGATTTCCATTTTCAGTAAGATTCACCACCTACACACCATTGAATAAACCATAAACCATTATTGAATATATAATCATAGATAAGAAATAAGCTGTATGTTTTATCTTATCATTGTTGTTTGTTTTTTAACCCTTTCCCACATGTATACAGAATCCCTAAAGCAGACTCATAAAGTAGCACCTTACCACATTGTTTTCAACTTCATCAAAAAGTAATGCTTAATTTAATTTATAGAGATTTTTCACATTTTTATCTTGCCTGTTATTCGAAGAAAAAAGGTTGGGGTACTGTGATATCTTTGGCGTCGTTGTCAGAGTCTGCGTCGTCACTTAAACTTTAACCTTAACTCATCACTCAAAAAACATTCAACATTTTTAAAGCAAAACGCATATAATTATTTTGATCTATACCAATTAATTAGTAACATAACTCTGGCTTTAATAACAGATGAGGGTTAGCGTTCGTTCCTTGGCCCTCTTGTTTCCTAGATGTTTTCAAAGTTGTCTGCTGCAGATTTCTTGTAAGTGGGAAAGAGTTTATCTTCATGGAAGAGTTTTTTCTGTCTTTTTATTAACCCTTTCCCTCATGCAACAATTCTGCAGCAGACGACTTAAAACTTGTTTTGTCAAAAAAATAGATAATCTCTTTAATTGAATGGATAACCCTATGACTAAAAGTGGAAAACATTGTGGCAAAAGGAGATATTGCTATGTTTTCAAAAAGCTGTCTGCTGCAGAGGCGTCAGAAAGCGTCTATATGAGGGAAAGGGTTAATTACAATTATGAATATTTAGCTGACCAATGCGGTAAACTATTAAAATATCTTATTTAATTTTCATTTTGCAAGCTACAGATACATAGAGTGACCGATTACTTTAATAATGGGTATACCATGCATTAGCTTCCTCCTTGGCACTCAGGGATTGAAAGAGAGGTTTTGAAATCTGTGTAAGGATTAAAGCTTTCTGGCAATAATGAGCAATTTCTCCTTTTGCAACAATGTTTTCAACTCTCTTCAATAATTATGCTTTCATTTAAAGAGAAGTTCCATAATTTGGCACAGATTTTTCCAATAGTTGTCTAATGCAGATTTGTTGTATGTGAGACAGATTATTAGAGTTAAACATAATGCATGAGAAAATGACTGGCAATATAAGGGTACCAGTACAAAACTTACTTTAACTACTCCGAATTCCGTAATAATATGTCAAATTTTATCACAATGTAAAGATTGAATGGAGGATTCATTACGCAGCATTTGGACTAGCTACTTAACCCACAAAGAACAAATCTGCAACAGATGATTTGAAAACTCCCAAGCAAAAATATTGAAAAAATACTATGAAAGAACATTGTATAATTACTGAATAGAGTTGAAAACATTGTGACCCATTTTGACACAATGTTTTCAAAAGTCATCTTCTGCATATGCTTAAAAGGGTGTTTATATCTTGGAGAGGGTTTATGACTGTGTTATTCTATTTCATTTGATTGTATGTTTCTAATTGTCTTGATATAATTATTATCGTGTCTTTCTATGTAAATTTATTTTTGCCTTATAGAATTTTTTTCTGAGAATTTATTTGAAATGAGATGTATGTACAACACAGTTGGTTGCAATACAATGGTTGTAATTGCAATTTATTATTTTTTCAGCATTTTCTAAGAAATATTCATTCATTGGTTTTCTTTAGAAATTGTACATAGACTAATGCTTTTATTATATTATCAAGTTTTTAATTGACATGAAATTAAAAAAAAAAATGAATTTGTTTCTTCAATGCATTTCCCTTTTTAACAGTTGAACCAAAAGTAAAACTGTAAAGAATGTAGAGGGGAAAAAACATTGCTTATTTTAATTGAAGGCAATGTTATTTTTTCCCGTCATAGCACAAAAGATCTATAGAATTGCAGCTACATTTAAGATTAATTAATTATAACAAAAATTAACATACTAACATCATAAGTTGTCTTTAATACTAAGTTAACACATTTGATGGTTTGAAACTGGTATCATAAATTGCGTGTTGTTTGTAAATTTCAGCCTTCCAGACCCGGATCATCTAGACCATTATCGAGAGTTAGCACCCCTGGTCCATCTGAACACCTACTGGACATTCTAGAGAAACTTGGCAAATTAGATACCGATCATGTACTTCTAAGAGACAGAGTAGATATTATTGAGGTAGGTCTTAACCCTTTCCCTTATATAGATGCTTTCTGACGCCTCTGCAGCAGACAGTTTGTTGAAAATATGGCGACAAAAGAAGAAAATGCTCAAAACAAGCAATTCCTCCTTTTGTCACCATGTTTTCAACTCAATTATTGTACTTTCAAATTGTAATTGTAATTGAATTTATATTGCCTTTTATATCAGGGTCAGAAAAAAACAGAATAATAATGCAATGTTTTGACCACTTATAAGTTTAAATAAGATTTTTTAATTGTTAAATTTGTTTTTGTTTTTCAGGAAGAATTGAAGAATAAATTGGATAAATCTGCTCTTGAAGGATTAGGTATGATTTCATCTTTATACCATGACCCTTTCCCACATACGGGCAACTTAGAAAATATGTAGGCATTAACCCTTTCCCTCATAGAACAATTCTGCAGCAAACGACTGAACTTATTTTCTCAAAAAGTAGAAAATCTCAATGAGTATAATTGTATGGATAAACTATGACTAACAGTGGAAAACATTGTGGCAAAAGGAGAAATTGCTCGTCTCGAGCAATTTCTTCTTTTGTCACTGTTTTCAAAAAGCCGTCTGCTGCAAAGGCGTCAGAAAGCGTCTATATGAGGGCAAGGTTTAAATATTGAAAATCTCTATAAATGGAATACTATGTAGATCTTGATATTCCATAGTCAATTAATAATTTTCCTATCTGTTTTCATCGTTGATCACGACAAATTGTTACTATAGTTACGTTATCCCAGCCAAATCACCATTTTCTAAACATTATATGTTTTTGATACATTATGTCCATTGCCTTTAATTCTAACAGCAAGTCTACCAAATAACAAAAGCTTATTCCTGCCATCTTCTGACATGATGATTAACCCTTTCCCTCATATGACAATTCTTCGGCAGACGACTTTGAAGCAGATTTGTTATATGTGGGTTTAATCCAGTACTTAAGTGTCAAGTGGCAATTATGTCACTTAAAGGTCTAAGATGCAATAAATAGTTTCTGCCGCTTCAAATTGGTGAATTTCTTATAAGTATTTACTTACGTAAGTGTTTATTCAATAGTTTATGACGTTTTGTGAGCTAAATCCTTCTTAAGGCAATCTTAATTAAAGTGAAATAAGTTGATAATTGAAATTCGAAATGTTGTTTTGAATAACATCCAGGTGCAGTCCCAAATAACTTACATACTTTTTTGCAATCATGATGATACATGAGGCCACACAGAAACTTTGTCCATCCTACCTGTCTTCAGCTACTATCTCAATATGTTTGCATGATGACTAACCTCGTAGGTTTCTTTCTTTTTTAAATGTCCTTCTTCAGACAGGGTATTATACCAGGTAGGGTCATACCTTAACCTGTTGCCATATATAGATGCTTTCTTACACCAATGCAGCAGGCGACTTTTGAAAACATTGTGACTCGATTCAACAATCAAACTATCAGTTACAGAAATATTTCCCATTTTTGTCCAGATTATTTCAAAGTCGTCTACTGCAGACTTGCTGTATGTTGTAAAGGGTTAAGACAATTTAAAATGGTAGAAATGGCTTCCCTAAATGGCGCCCAATGTTTTTCGGGATAGCAATATGACTGATCCATCAGGATAAAACAATATTGGTAGTACTGGTAAATTGCTAAGTAAATATGCCGTGATACAACTGAAATATTGTTGAAAACAGTGTGAAACATCCTTTGAAACAAACAAACTTCTATAGGTATTTCTAGGTCTTCGTATTTATTTTCAATCTAGGGGCCAATTTAGAGCAGCTGTATTGTAAGTATTGTTGTTATCTTGGCTTTCACTAATAGGGGAAATGGCTAATGTAAGGATATTTTGATTGCAGGAGTTCCTACAGAGTTACTAGAACAGATTGGTAAACTAAAAGAACAGTTGGATGCATTGGCATCATATAGAGATAAGGTAAATTTTAACCCTATTTCAGTGTCCAATCTAGGAGGGGGTTGGTGCTAATTCTCACACTGTTTTCAATAACCCCCCCCCCCCGCTTGTTTTCAAATGCTAGATTGGACACTGCTATTGTAATGTTTGAACTTGTGTGCTTTAGAGCTATGGTAGATTCTAACCCTTTTGTAGTGTTTGAACTGAAATATACTAACAGTATGAAAGAAGTTTCATACATTTGTCAAGCACTTACTTTCGGTCCTTGCTCTGTAACACTTATTAAAACCCTTTCCCGCATACAACAAAATCTGCAGCAGACGACTGTGAGAACATTTTTCCAAAATATTGAAACACTCTAGAAATTAAAAAATAATTATTGAATAAAGTTGAAAAATTGTTGCAAAAGGAGAAGTTGCTCATCATGAGCAATTTCTCCTTTTGTCATGATGTTTGAAAATTAATCTGTTGCAGAGTTATCACAAAGGGCCTGTATTTGGGAAAGGGAACCTTCTAACAATAATAGTTATGAGTTCTTATTGTCAAAGCAAGGCTATTTAATGCAGCAGTGTCCTTCAATGAAATTTGTAAAAAAGTACAATCACATGAAATTCTTTCTTTTTTTTTGTCTTTTTCAAAATTGTATTAGAAACATTTGGCTTTATTAAATATGACCAGTTTTCCTTCACTTATTTAGACATATATATGGCATGCATGTCATATTAAATTTAAGTAGGATTAATTTTGCTTAATGCTTAGTCCCTCAGAGTTTAGGGTATAATGTCTTATTTAGATATGCTGTTGGCTATGCTTCATTTAAACCAAGCTTTGTATAATTAAGAATTAACCCTTGCCCACATGAACAGCATGCCACTTTAAAAGAAACATGGAGGCAACAATTCGTAAAATTCCATGTAAGTTCGAAACATTCTGGCCAAAGGGGAAATTGCTCATTTACTTTTACTGCTATATTTTCAAAATTTGTCTGATGCAGAAGTGTAAAAAATAGTGTTCAAGTGGGAAAGGGTTCATACATTTTCAGAAATATTTGTCTAACTTTTTTGAGTCTTCTTAACCCTTTCCCTTATACAACAATTCTGCAGCAGATGGCTTTGAACAAATTTTGTCAAAACATGGAAAATCTCTTTAATTGAATGGATGACCTATAACTAAAAGTGGAAAACATTGTGTCAAAAGGAGAAATTGCATGTTTTGTGCAATTTCTTCTTTTGTCACTGTTTTCAA
>JAUELF010245197.1:0-21817 GCA_031471495.1 Clinocardium nuttallii | reverse complement strand
ACCTGGGCATCGTGGAAATTCGGAAGTTGTGTCAGATAGTGTCTTTAGGTATTATCTACCCATTCTAAAGATATAATGTTTCATTGTTGTGTAGTCCCTTTAAGAATGAGCCGTCCCGCGAGAAAACCAACATAATTGCATCTGCGTAATTTATCGACCAGAGACTGATCCGGGCCGACACATTCCGTCTCATGAGATTAAAAGTATAGAGTAATGATTCCTGAAACAGAAAATCCACAAGAGGTTAACACGTGTCTATCCGGGTAAGCAAGTGCGACATGCTTAGGGTGATATAGGTTGATATAGGTTGATACTTTTGAGGTATCATCAACACTACTATTGGCGTACATCTATTGGGGCTTTTGTCACAATGCTTCAAACGTCTTCTGCTGCAGAGGCATCATTAAAAGCATGTACTTATGAGGTATCATCAACACTACTATTGGGGTACATCTACTGGGGCTTTTGTCACAATGTTTCAAACGTCTTCTGCTGCAGAGGCATCATTAAACGCATGTACTTATGAAGTATTATCAACATTAATATTGGCGTACATATATTGGGGCTTTTGTCACAATGTTTTCAAACGTCGTCTGATGCAGAGGCATCCACCATACAGGGCATGTACTTATGTGGTATCATCAACACTAATATTGACGTACATATATTGGGGCGTTCAAACTTCGTCTGCTGCAGAGGCATCATAACAGGCATGTACTTATGTGATATCATCAACACTAACATTGGGATACATCTATTGGGGCTACACTTCTAGTTTATTTCGTTTAAAAACCTCTATGACTCACTTACACATATTTTATATATATCACTTAACCTAAACATTCCTCAAAGTTCATCAAATCTTTTTGTATATTATCTAAATAATGATATGTTTTCATTTGCACACAATGAAGATTGATGGGTTTTTTTCTATTGAAATGAATAAAAAATATACATTGCTGTGCACTTTTCTGTCTATTTCAACTTTCCCAAATCGCCAAATTATTAAAATAGAATTTGTTTACCTACACTTATTTAAGAAACAGTATATATGTTTTTGTTATTCTTTCCATTATAGCAGAATTTCCTCCTAGCATTTGTTTCAGAGTAATCTGGCAATATCGTGTTATTAAAGGGTTAACTGTATGTTTTTGTGCAGTTATAAGAGTATAACACAAACCTGCCAAGTTACAGATCAAGATTTAAAAACTATATAGATATATATGTAATATCGACCAAGAAGGAGTAGTTTGGATTAAGTTAAAACAGGAGTATTTCAATTTTGAGAATGATAGATATATTTGTGCTTGCTACATCCCATCGGAAGAGCCATATGTTATAAAAATTATAAAAACAGCAAATTCTCTGCTTTATCAGTGTGATTTCTTTGAAATCTTGGACATCAATGTAAACTATAGTAAGGTAGATGAGGTGTATTTAACGGGATACTTCAATGCGAGAACAGGTACATGTAGTCGACCGGACTATATATTAAATGATAATCTGGACCGTTTTGTAGATGTACCGCCCTGTGAATGAACGGGAGATATATCGACGAGAAGGTCACGTGACCACCATGTAAACAGTTTTTGGGTATAAACTACTAACATTGTGTATAGATAATGATCTTGCTATTTGCAATGGGCGTATCGAGGATGGTAAACTATATGTTATAATGTTAATACGCGTCATAAAGGAACGAGCATTGTTGACTATTTAATTACTAAAATAAACTGTTTTGATAATATTGAATACATGAATGTTTATGATTTAACAGAGTTTTCTGACTATTGTCCTATAGAAGTTTCTATGTGGTATAACGAAAACAGAAACCCGAATGTTTGCAACAGAAACTCGAATAAAAACATTCGCAATATGCTTTGCAAAAGCACAGACAGGGCTTCTCTAGACAGTGCTTTCTCAGAGTATAAGCCACATTTTAAAAAAACATTGTATTGCATTTTGGCTCAAATGAAGCTGATATTGATACGTGAGTAGAAAATATGTCTAATTTAATTGATGATATTTCGTTTAGTCTTCATGGTAGGGCGTTTTCAAGTGATAATTAAAGAAAAAGGTGCATAATGGTTTGATGCACAGTGTAGATATCTAAAATCAAAACTTTACGAAGCAAGAAGATTATATAAAGCTAAACCGAGTGAAGCAAGCAGAATGCATTTCTTGACACAGAGACAACAATATGTTCAATATAAACAAACGACTAAACAACTCTATAACAATAAAGAAAATGAAGCATTTCTAGTATGACAACAAACAAACCTAGAAATTACTGGCAATACATAAATAAATCAAAACACTGCAAGAAAATTTCTAACACTGACTTAAACGCACACGACTTTGTAGACTTTTTCAAAACGCTATGTAGTGAAGAGTCTTCGGTGGACACTCAAAGGACGGATCATACATCTTCTAGCCCATTATCAGTTGATTAACTTGACCGCCCATTTTCCGATGCAGACATAATAAAAACCATTAATTAATGCCTTAATTGAAACAAAAGTGCGGATTACACAGGTAATGTAGCCGAGTTTCTAATCGATGCTAACACCATATGTTCTCCACATCGTACAATCATTGTTAACAAGATGTTTGAATCGGGCAATAGTTCATTATTATAGGGTAAAGGAATAACTGTACCCATTCACAAAAAGGGTGAACCAACATAGTCTATGAAAACAAATCCGAGTAAGTATCGGGGCATAACAATAGTAAATACCTTAGGTAAACTGCTCTCACTAGCTTTACGTAATAGGATAAACGACTGGTGCGAGTCTCAACAATTATTGAACGAATCTCAGTTTGGATTCAGAGATGAGTTTAGAACTGTAGATTGTATATATCTTTTACATACCGCTATTCAAAATGTAATAGCAACAAAAAAAACGTAAGTTATTTTGTGCTTTCATAGACTATGCGAAGACATTTGATTCGATTAATAGAAATAAATTGTGTGTCAAAGTAATCAATATGGGCGTTAGCTGTAAGATGGTGAATATGTTTGATGTCTATTTAGAGTAATGTAAAATCTTGTATAAAAATAGACAGAAATAGAATTTTCTCTGACTTGTTCGACGTATCGGTAGGTTTAAAACAAGGTGATCCCCTATCCACGATTTTGTTTTTAATTTGTATTAATGATGTAAGCGATGTAAAATATATTGAACATTTGACGGATTTAAATTTAGTTTTACTCTCTTTATTTATGTTATTTTTAAGGACGATATAGCAATTTTTACCACTAGCCGAGAAAACTTACAACAACAGTTGAACAGTATCAACGAATAATCGAAAAACTCGCATTTGAAAATAAATATCAATAAAACAAAAATATGTATCTTTGAGAAAAGGAAATCAAATCATGATTTTAATAGGACAATTGATAATCAGCAAACTGAAGTGGTACCGACATTGTGCTATATTGGTAAAACTTTTCATTATACTGGTAATATGTTATGTTCAGTTAAGAACCTAATAGAGAGAGACAACAAAGCATATCACAATATCCTCTCATTGTCTGAAAGAATGCATCTTGATATACATGTAAAAACAAAACTAACTACTTTTGAAACAATGGTAACTCCAATCTTGCTGTACGGGGCCGAGCTGTGGGGAATATATGAATACGCAGAGGTAGATAAGCTACACATTAAGTTTTATAAGCAATTGCTTGGAGTATCAATGCAAATGAGGCCGTGTACGGCGAGTTTGGACTTTACCCGTTATATATATATATTAATTAAAGAAATATCAATTATGTATTGGCTTAAGATTATGAAAAAAACCTGATTCCTTACTTCATAAAGCTTTCTCAAAGCAAGTAGAGTATTCTTTCAATAAGAGCTGGAGCTCTAAGTTAAAAATAACGCTACACTTATCTTTGACAAAATTGCAATACACAATCTAATTACAAAAACATCTTAAAACAACGCATAAGAGGCAATTATATACAACTATGGCATGCTAAACTGAACGAATTCAATAAAATATTTTATTATAGAATGTTTAAAACTGAATTCCAAATCGAAAACTACCTACTTAATACAACAAACGAATGTCCACAAAACAACTAACAATATTTAGGCTATCCTCTCATCATCTGGAAATTGAAAAAGGGGGACAAAATAATATTGTTAGAGAAGAAAGATTGTGCAAATTAGGTAACTCCAAAGCTGTAGAAAGTGAATAGCACTTCATATCATGCTGTCCCAAATACACTGTTTTACGCAAAAGGTTTAATCTATACCAAGCATGGCCCAGTTTAGAAAACAGTAATTCTATAATGAAACTAAAGAATAAGGGAAAACTTATTAACTTAATGAAATACTTAAAAACGCAATGAGTTTCAGAAATGAATTATTGTCTGCTATGCAAATATAATGTACATTATACGAGTATATATGTCTGAATATAGGTGAGTTTTGTTCTCTACATATGTTATGATAGTAACAATTCTTTGTGTATATGTTATATGTTTTTTTATATGTTTTTCAATGTATAAATGTTTGTCAAATGTATGTAAATTTGTAAATGGCAAAAGGCAAAATGCTTTGCCAAAAAAAAGTCAATAAAGTATTGAATTGAATTGAAAATAATAACACTTTCATAATTATACTTTTATTTTTACATATAATTCACAAAATGATCTCCTGCAGATTAATCGTATGTGGAATTGGGTTTAACGTTTGATCTACAGAATGTTGTTGTTGATTTCTAAATCTCAGTTGTAGATTGCTCTGACTTCTGGGTAGAAATTGTTAGATGTGTCGCCTGCAAAACACGAACATCTAGTTATTATATTAATTAAGAGGACTTTTCATCAAGACTTCTTTTTGTTACAAAATGATTTGGTTAAATCGTCATTAATTTCAACGCTTACTTTTACAACTTATTCAAAATATTCAACAAGTTAAGTAATAAATAAAAATAACTTTTTTACATTGTTCAACACATTTAGCAATTTATAATTATAACTTATTTAGAGTGTTCAACAAATCAAACAATTCATAAATATAACTTATTTAGAATGTTCACCAAATTAAGAAATATATAAATATAACTTATTTAGAATGTTCAACAAATTTTAAAAAAACCCACCTTTTATCAAGAATGGTTTGTGAATACGACATGGACGTACCTGGTTTGAAGATTCTAGTATAAGTTTGCGTCTGTGAGTCCTACTTCTGACGACACCTCGCACCTGTACAGTAAAACATAACAAATTATCTTTAGTCTTGAATTCGTAAAGTAACCTGTGAAATAGTCAGTCCATAGCCAGCTCGAATCCAGAAAATCGCTGAGTCTGTAGCGACTGGAGCTGCAATACGGGGGTTGTAAGTTCGAACCCAAGCTCTGCCAACATTCTTTCCGACGTTTGACAACAGAGAGAAGCGTCATTCGTCTTACAACAATGTGCTAACAGTCTACGTGAAAAAAGCAGCCAGTTGCTTTTGAAAAATGTTGTGTGGAGTACTGGTGTGAGAAATCCAGGAAACACATGAGCAGGTGAACTGGTCGCAATGATATGACTGATATAAAATTTTGAAAACGGCGTGAAATCCCAATCAATCAATGTTAACTGTAACATGCCTGTAAATTTGTTGAAAACGGTGGTAAATCCCTTTCTATCAACTTATCAGTTACTTTTAACTTTGTTTTCAAACTTAAAATAAGGATCAATTTAGATTATTTGGTATAGAGTGGCCTAGAAACGCGAATGTTTGGTTAAATATTCTATAATAATTTTATTTCGACATTTTTTACGGATTCTTTTCGTTTGTTTGATCTTTGGATCCCGTTTGTCTGCCATACATACATACACGTAAAGGTATGTGCTCTATTACAGGAAAACCGATTATCGGGTTATTATGACACAGGAGATCTGCACGTGACTATGGAGCCTGATCAAACGCATGGTGTTATATATCTTCATAGGTCATATATAAACGTCATTTGAGACACACGTCTTCACACAATTACAATACTATAGGGGGTATTGAAACACCATTTGAAAATATGTGAGAAATACTGAAATTTATCTGCTTCGAATGGCATTTCAAAAGACGTCTGATGAAGAGGGTTTACTATAGAGTCGTGCATACACCACTGTTTTCCTCTAGAGAGATTAAGTTTATACCAAGGCTGGTAAAGTGTTACATGTGAGATTCAACCCTTTAGCTGCCAAAGGTAGTTAAAACATTTTGCATACAATGCCGATTCAAGGTAGACATCTCTTTAAAAAATCTCTCCTGAGATCTGCATTTGTTTGTCACTTAATCATTACATGTTTCTAAATGTCCTGTTGAACGAGAAATGGAGCGGTCTAATTTGGAACGTGGACAATGCGACTTTATGAAATTCTGCAGTGAAAGAGTTTACTTCAGATGTTTAAACCTCTTACCTTCTGATCTAAAATACAGTGACACACCATGATGAGAACGCCCTGTAAAAGAGTACATGGACATATTTATTTTCATTGAATATTAGATATAGTTTATGCGTGAATCTTATATGTTGTTGTGTAGTATACGTGTCTGTGTAATTTTGATTAATATTCTGGAAACGATGATGACCCAGTAAGTCAATATTAAACTATTTTAATCTCCTTGACCGCCGGATTGTTTAAAGTAGACTCTTCCGTGCTCAATTCAGGCGTCTCCAGTTCTCATGTAAGAATACATTTTTAAAATAGTTGTATAACTAAATGGCAAACAATGCTGACTTCAGGTGAGACAGTTCGTCACAAGCTGACTCGTCTGAATCCGTATTGTTTACATACATCTCAATTCTTCGAGCGACGGTAAAAGAGTTAATTCAACAGCATACAGTATATGGTATCTCAGATTAAAACTTAAAACACTATAACAATAATTGGGGACAATTAATCATAATGCACTCAGCTTAGATAGATTAACCATTAACAACAAATATGAAAGCAATGGAGTTGGATGTCATACTATAATATGAGCAGACTCGCTAGAAAACCAACATTATGGACTCTGCGTAAAGTGTAGATCCTGATCAGCCTTAGCCTGCTGATCAGGCTTATCCGGACAGACACTTTTTGCATCATGTGGATTTTCTGTTTCAGGAATCATTACTCTTTACTTCTATCTCCCTGAGGCGGAATTATTACGGGCCGGATCTGTATGCGCGGACAGCATTTAACTATTTTAATCTCCTTCACCGCCGGATTGTTTAAAGTAGACTCTTCTATGCTCAAACTCAAACACAATTAAAGGAATGTAGATCAACTCATCAGTTAATGTTTGACCCCCATTCTCAATGTGACCGAAGTATGGAAAACCTATAGTATTCAATGTGTAATTATTGAAACGAGTTGACAACACTGTGGAAAAGTAGAAATTGTTTATTATGAGCAATTTCATCTTTTTGCCACTATGTTGTAAATTTTGTATTTGAAATGGAGAGACAAACATAGAAAACTGCTATGAATGAGACTATAAGTATGTGTAATACAAGTGAATAAATTGTTGAAGCATTATTAATTACTTATTTTGAGCAATTTCAGCATTTTCCACAATGTTTTCGAAAGTCGTCTTCTGTAATTGGATCAAAGTGTATATGTATGTAGGATAGGTACCGCAAACCTAGAGCATACCTGTAAACCATTCAGTATGACAAAGATGTACTGAAACACTAGAGTCTCCTTGTTGACAGCGAATATGCCAATAATCCAGGAGAAGCCGAACAATGGGGACAAAATACAAATATTCCGGATGGAAATCCTGCAACGAAATTATTGACAAAAACTGAAGATGTAATAATTTTTGCGGGATTTTTTGTTACTGCATTGGCAATTTCCATCCTTTCCGCCAATTCCAAAAGTCGCACTTATAAATCATCCTACACATCATTTCTGGAAACAATGATAGCTCACTTTCAAGTGGTCGTTGGTTTGCATCCCTGCCTCGGCCTTTCATTCTTTCAAATGATTTACAAAGTGCATTTTGACAAGAGTCATTCCTTTTCCACCAATATGTTATGCAGGACTAGCTATTTGCCTGAGTGGAATGTTGTCGAACATTGATGCGAGAAAACCATGGTCAACCACGTGATATAACTGAGATGCCGTTTGAATCGGTGTTAAACTCCGATGTATCAACCAATCAATCAATAAATCATGCACCTAATGTATTGCTTATTAACTTATTATGTAACTGTCCTAAACGACCGATCTGACCAGGACTGGAATCTTGGACCTTTTGACCCAAAGACGAACACTTAATTACGTTACTACTTAATCTAGCTCCATAGCGTCCCAACATTTTGACCCAAAGACGAACGCTCTACTCACGTTACTACTTAATCTAGCTCCGTAGCTTCCCATCCTTTTGATCCAAAGACGAACGCTCTACCCACGTTACTACTTAATCTAGCTCCGTAGCGTCCCATCCTTTTGATCCAAAGACGAACCTCCTACCCACGGCACTACTTAATCCAGCTCCGTAGCTTCCCATCCTTTTGATCCAAAGACGAACGCTCTACCCACGTTACTACTTAATCTAGCTCCATAGCGTCCATCCTTTTGATCCAAAGACGAACGCTCTACCACGTTACTACTTAATCTAGTTCCATAGCGTCCTATCCTTTTGATCTAAAGACGAACACTCTACCACGTTACTACTTAGTCTAGCTCCACAGCGTTTCATCTTTTTGATCCAAAGACGAACGCTCTACACGTTACTACTTACTCTAGCTCCATAGCGTCCCATTATCCATATATACCTTGGCTACATTTACCACCTCATAATGTGAAATTCGTCCTCCAATTTCCGGAGGCTGAGAATGTTGTGAAACGTTCTCGAGACTTTTCCTATGTAATCGTTAGTATGCAGCATTGTTGTATTCCGAAAAGATGAGACCTGACCAGGGTCGGACATAAAATCGTTCAATCCCACGTCGCTACAAAGGCAGTTTAAGTTTGCTCTTATACATAAACCTTAGCTACAAGCTACAATTAATTATAGTTGATTCCGTTCCTAGGAAAAGGTACACGTTTGCTTTTGTGAGTGGTGTACACCCAAAACAGTCGTGTCAAGATCTACAACATTCACACAATACTTACATAAGCGTGTTAGTAATCTTCTGTCAACTTGGACATACTCTGATAAGACTACAGCAGATACGGTTACTTGTAGGGTTAATAATTTGATGTTCACAAATGACGTTATTACTATAATAAATGCGCATGACGTCCATTTTAGATAAATGCGCATGACGTTAACACGGCCTTGTGTCTGCGGATAATGTTAATTCTCAAAACTGTTTGATTATATGGTGTCTTTAGACGTTTTCAACAGTTCTCCATTTATATTTTGGCTCTTCAAGAGAAAGTGACCAGTACTACACCAGCAAGTCTGCCGTTACGTTATCTTGATATGGAAATAAACGATTTTGAACCTAAGGGTATTTAGTATGACCTGGTCGGAGTTCGAACACCGGACACGTCCTGCTATAACTGAAATATTGTTGAAAGCAGCGTAAAATGTAACACACTTTAGCGAAATAAAAGTGAAACTGTTTCCCGTACACCTAGAAATAATATGAACCGTTCCGCGAGAAAACCAAAATGATGGCATCTGTGTAATGTGTCGACCAGAATATCCTGCACCGTTCGAGCAGACTGACCAAGGCCGACACATTCCATCTTCGTCGGAATTAGGTATTGAGAAATGATTTCCTGAAACAGAAACTCAACAAGAAGCGAAACGTGTATATCCGGATAAGCCTGTGCGGCATGCTAAGGCTGATCAGAGTCGACACTTTCCGCAGAGTCCATAATGTTGGTTTTCCCCTCAGGAGACGGCTCGTATCTGACTGACCGTATTTTCTCTTCTCCCGTCTTCTTCTTCAAGGTGGATTGGTTGAACATGGCCTTGAACATCACAATCACGATTCCAATGTTCACCTGCAAAAGTCGAACCCAGATATCTCAGCACTTAACAATGAAGACTGATAAGCAAGGTATCCTTGGTTCGAATCTGGCCGACTCTGCCATTGATTTTTTTCCCTAAGATTCACAAATAAATAATAAATAAAAGCCTTTAATTTCGCTTCCATCAATACGCTTAAAAAGACAAATAAACATGAGGATTGTAGCCGGTTCAGTTGAGATAATGCTGTGTGGAGTACTGGTGAGACTCAGTCAGGGCAGCTATGCATAGGTAAGTACTGTGCAATACTGTGGCAACAAACCAGCATCATACACGTGTAATTAAAGTACCGTTTTTCACTCGTATTACAGTCGTTTTACATATTTCTGTGAAACTACAGTACAATTAAAAGCGGCAATAGACGAAAACCATACACATGCAACTACAGTCGGTAGAATGTATTAATTTGATGTCTAAGCTCATTTAAACAGTTCCGTATATCACTCGTATCACAGTCGCCTTACTGCTTTCTGTGATCCCACGTCAAGCGACAAAATAATAGTTGGCTAGAGATAATGCCGTGCCCAAAGGCATTACATCTCGAACGCAACGAACGAAAGTGAACTTCGAAAGTAGGTCTCATGTCCGGCGGGGTAACCACCAAGTCGGTATGGAAATGCTAATGTGCTTATAAAAGCTAAACGGGAGCGAACACATGTTAGAGTTACGACCTTGCTAGTTAGTCATTTCTCACGATAGACGCATATTAGGGTTAGGACCCTGTTAGTTAGCCATTTATCACGATAGACGCCTATTAGGGTTACGACCCTGTTAGTTAGCCATTTTTCACGATAGACGCATGTTAGAGTTACGACCTTGCTAGTTAGTCATTTCTCACGATAGACGCATATTAGGGTTACGACCCTGTTAGTTAGCCATTTTTCACGATAGACGCATATTAGAGTTACGACCTTGCTAGTTAGTCATTTCTCACGATAGACGCATATTAGGGTACGACCCTGTTAGTTAGCCATTTTTCACGATATACGCATATTATGGTTACGACCCTGTTAGTTAGTCAGTTCTCACGATAGACGCATATCACAGTTACGACCCTGTTAGTTAGTCATTTCTCACGAGAGACGCATATTAGGGTTACGACCCTCTTAGTAAGTGATTTCTCACGATAGATGCATATTAGAGTTACGACCCTGTTAGTTAGTCATTTCTCACGATAGACGCATATTAGGGTTACGACCTTGTTTGTTAGCCATTAATCACGATAGACGCATATTAGGGTTACGACCCTGTTAGTCATTTCCCACGATAGACGCATATTAGGGTTACGACCCTGTTAGTTAGCCATTTCTCACGATAGACGCATATTAGGGTTACGACCTTGTTAGTTAGCCATTTATCACGATAGACGCATATTAGGGTTACGACCTTGTTAGTTAGCCATTTATCACGATAGACGCATATTAGGGTATTTAATATAACTTACACATACTACTAAACAAACTGGAAGGATAAAGGCCAGCTTCGCCGAGTTTTCCATACTAAGCCAACATCTGTGGAAATATAATGACAATAATATTTAGAAAGATTATCAGATCGAGTAAGGAATAGTGGAATAATGGAGGGCGGTTGACGAACGATGGACGGATTTTGATTTCATGATTTGCATATGGTCATTGACTCATATTCTGATGAACTCACTGTTATCAAATAGTGAATATCCCAAATCATAATAGTCACCGTTTGTTACTATAATTTACCGATATTCTTTTGTCGTGAGGAAGTATAATCATGAAATACAAATATTTAGTTAGTTCATTAGATCATGGGATTCATGTAAAACGGCGTTCATTTTGTGATGGAATTTGAGTGGTTTTAGATTTCCCCCTATCAATGGTAGCCATCATTGGCACATGCGTACGAGAAAACCTTAAGACCCTTTGGAGAACAAACGTTATAGACGTGTATCCCTTCCGTTAAACAATTAGGGTAAATGTCCGATACAACTACAAGTTTATAACGAACGGTGACTTTTATCAAATTATACTATTCTCTGTTTACTTCCTGTATACACGTAAGTCAGTAAGTTAGACTATGGAATAAATGTTTGTGTTGTATGTGTACACTAGACATATAGTTTTATTCGTGAACACCAACAGCGCGTATTCAACCGTTACATTGTCATCCGTGAACCATTCACGTATGGTACCCGCGACAGGCATCAGAACCGCAAATTTAGTTTGTTTTTGTTTTTTATATCACTGGAAAAACAAGTGCTTTAAAAAACAAAAGAAGGAAAGAAATCAAAACGAATCTGATCTTTAAATTTTGCGTTTTTCTTATAATATTTTAATGTAGCAGATGTCTGGCCTGTTTACTTGGCCGGTTGGCTTGACCAAAGGTATTTTTGACGCAAGTCCGATAAAATACCAAAAAATGCTTTTAATGATTGTTATACTATGATATAATTATACTAAAGAATTTAATATCAAGCTTTGTTCAGATGACACAAAACAACGCTATGAATTATTGAATTCATTGTAACCACATTCGAACTTACACTTTGTGATAACTTAATTCATTGACACCACGCTCGTACTTACGCTTTGTCGTTCCCATAACCGTTTAGTCTGGTAGCCGCAGAGGTTATTCCTACGATGACTGCTGAACAAACTGCAAAATCGTCAATGGGTGTATAGTGCATTTCACTGTTATAGAAACTAACTTTTCAATATATCAAGTCTGTATGTGTGTATATGTTACTGCTACTTATACCATTGAATACATATGTTCAACTTGTTAATACATTTGTCTATAAAATACTATGAATTCAGTATCATATTTGATAACTACAGCATACATCCATCATTTTATTGTACATATAATTTTGAACTCGTCTTTTTTTGCTTAGTAAATGGGTTTTTTTAAGAAATTAAGGCAAAGCGTATAATGCATCTTACTGGTTTTTAAAAAAAAACACAATTATATTGTTCGATTGAAATGACAAGAGGTCACAAGTTATTTCAACAATGAAGTTACTTGGAAATAAGGGACGTTAAAAACATGATGCCTTCTAAAATATATTGTATAAAGCTATCTAAAATACATGTATTGAGGTTCCTCAGTATTAAGTAGATATCAATTTTATGTATAAGTAGTATTTGAACAGTAGTATATGGGCTGGTTCAAGGGCAAACAAACGCGCGCCACTTGTTTGACATACTTACTATTTATATTATCTCATTTGCCTATAAGGATTGAACCACTAGAGGCCATTCATTAAACATGTGTGTTGTACAATGCCAGGCAATTATATATCTAAAATGACAACACAAATGTATTTTAGAATCATTTGCATACACACTTGGAGAAAATTAGCCCATTCATTTGTCAAGTTAATCCTTCTATTCATCGTAAAATAACCCCTTTAAAGTCGCCATACGTCATCGCCGGTTGATTTTAGTCTAGATATGTGAACAATACCCACATTTAATCGTCAATGATAATCCCTTTAAAGTAGCCAACGGGTACGGTTTCCCGAAACAATGTAGAAAGGGTTGAGTCCCGACCGATAATAATTCTAATTCTCAAATTAACATCCAAGTGTATATATGCTTATATTTTTATAATAAGACTCGTGGTTTTATTTTAAGTATATGCTTTTCGAACATTGTGCAACACATATGACAACAAGGAGTGCCGATCTTGTGTCAATCCTTATGTGCAAATGAGATACTATATATAGTAATAAGGTCAACAAAACACGTTTGTTTGGAGGAATACCAACGCCATTGCTACTGTAATTAGTATAAACAGAAATTAGAACAAAAGGAAAGTATTTTTTTCTTTTGCAAAATCTGTCGTAGTGGTATGAACTATCGTCTGTTAGTGGGAAATAATTATTCATTCCCCACATATTACAAAACTATCGCAGTCTACTTTCATACAATCTAGACAACATATTTTACAAAATTTCTATGAATGAATGTATAAGCATTGACTAAAGTTGAAAACAATTGAAAATGACACCTTGCTCGTTATGAGTAATTTCACCTTTTTCACAATGTTTTCAAAAGTGTTCTGCTGCAGATCCGTCCTAATTCGTCTGCAGGTGAAAAACGGTTATCTGATGTTATGTGTATACCTACCGAACGATGCCAGAATCATTGGATTGCCCAGTTGTTTTGTGTGCAGCGGTTTGACAACGAGAAGCATATAATCAATCCCAATCGCCAGCATCAGGGAAAACACTGTGAGTAACGAAAGATGTAGGATGACAGCGATCGCAGTACAGACAACCTGCAAGAAGCGAAAATCGTCCAGCAGCGAATAAGGGTTATATTTCGTATAAACCTGATGTCCTATTGAATTTACAGTGTCATTGTTAATACATTGATCCCACAACTACAGTTTGCCAACAAATGCAAATCTATATAATTAGATCATACAAAGGCATTAACGTAATATGGTTTTCAGAGTCATATTCCTTGGTGTTTTCCTATTTTATTTATTACATTTTTCTTAAAAATAAACTCTATTAATGCTAATTGTATTGCCTATCGAAATGAACGACAAGGGAGATACTTATTGTAATTAATCATTACAATGTCAGTTAACATATAAATATATGAGCCGTTCCACGAGAAAAACAACATTATCGACTCTTGCGTAATGCATCGACCTAGATCAGTCTGCGCAGACCGCTCAGGCTAAACCGGAACGGCACATTCCGTCTCGGGGATAGAGGTATAGAGGAATGATACCTGAACAAGTAAATCCACAGGAGGCGTAAAGTGTATGCCCGGGTTAGTCCACAATGTTTGTTTTCTCGTGGAATGGCTCATATAATTAAACCAATTTCGTAAACATGTCTTGTTATTGTACTTTTAATTTAGGACTCTCCCATTATTCAGTAGTATCTAGGTGTAAGGCGATACAATGTCTTGTTGTTGTACTTTTAATTTAGGACTCTCCTATTATTCAGTAGTATCTAGGTGTAAGGCGATACAATGTCGGGTTTCTGTACTTTTAATTTAGGACTCTCCTATTATTGAGTAGTAGCTGGTTGTAAGGCAATACAATGTCGTGTTATTGTACTTTTAATTTAGGACTCTCCCATTATTCAGTAGTATCTTGTTGAAAGCCGATACTATGTCTTGTTATTGTACTCTCAATTTAGGACTCTCCTATTATTCAGTAGTATCTGGTTGTAATGCGCTACAATGTCGAGTTATTGTACTTTTAATATAGGACTCTCCTATAATTTACACTTGTATATGCCTGTGTTATTAGGAACATAGTAAATTAGGAACAAATTAGGAACAAAGTTAATTAATTGTGTAGTTTGTTGAAAGTGAAACGGATGACTAAAATGCTTATTAACATAGCAAACCAGTGTGAACATCATATCAAGAAAAAAGAGGAACAGATGAAGTTTGGATTTCCTTGTCTAAGCAATCAGAACTGCTGCTTCTCTGCTTTAAGTCAAACGATATATTCGATTGATCGTATGTACGAGTTATAGCAAGCCCTTTAAGACAAACGATGTATTCGATTGATGTATGTACGAGTTATAGCAAGCCCTTTAAGACAAACGATATATTCGATTGATGTATGTACGAGTTATAGCAAGCCCTTTAAGACAAACGATATATTCGATTGGTGTATGTACGAGTTATAGCAAGCCCACTTTATATGTCTAAAGAAATAAACTGCGTTATATATATTTATTTAACCCTTTCCCTCATACGACAATTCTTCAGCAGACGGCTTTGAACATATTTTGTCAAAAGATAGAGAATCTCTATAATTTAATGGATAACATATGACTAAAAGTTGAAAACATTGACACTATGTTTTCAAAAAGCCGTCCGAGGCAGAGGCGTCAGAAAGCGCCTATATGAGGGAAAAGGTTAATTTTCTCGTCTGTTCAATAACATGTCGTTACATGACCAATATCAGATTCTTATCACATCTGCGGAAATGCTTCATATTTTTAAAAGAAACATTAGCGGTATATCAATTTGACCTCGATGATCGCATAACTAGCGAAGAGAGTTATTTCTAGAACTTGTTCTTAAATCAATCCAAATAGCAAATGAAATAGAAACCTTTAAATGTATATCAAACTAATTATCCATGTATTAATTTTATAGGTACTTCGTACTTCAACAAAGCCGTCTCGCGAGAAAACCGATATTGTGGTCTCGGAGTAAAGTGTCGAACCTGATCAGCCTAAGCATGCCGCGCAGGCTTACCCGAACAGACACGTTTCGCCTTTTGTGGATTTTCCGTTTCAGAAATCATTTATTTGTATACCTCTATCTATTGGAGACGGAATGTGTCGACCCGGATCAGTCTGCACGGACAGCGCAGGCTGATCTGGTCGATACATTACGATGATGCCATAATGTCGGTTTTCTCTCGAGACGGCTCAGATGTTGCTCTTGTACTGTGATGACATAGTATTAATGATTAATGGCTTAATAACATACAAGAACTAGAGTGTCCGACTATGGGAGATCAAGATTCGATCCCCGGTCGGGTCATACAAAATACTTTGAAAATGGTAGTAATGACATCCTTCCTTTGTGCTTATGGTTGCGGGGAAAGACTTCCGAATGATGCACCGGTGTCATAAAAAGTAATACCTATGGTATTGGTAGTTTACACTGGAATCGCACCGATATAACTGAACTATTGTTTTTAAATGGCGAAAATCATGATTAAAAAACAACCAAAACAAAAACACAGTAAGGGAATGTGCTTTAACTGAAGAGAAAAACAGTTCAGAGCAGAGTAAAACAACGTTCACTCAAACATGCGTTACTACGTACCACTTCCATAACACTCATTAACACTGCAAAGTTGGTCAGGTGAATACATTCACATCGCACGTCGTTGATGTCATGTGACACCAGCTTACATCCCTCGTCAGACCACATGTTTTTCCTAGGTAAAAATTATAAACATAGGTCGATTCGAAGAATATTCAATCGTGAGGTGCTTTGTGAGAAAACAACCATAACGTATTTATTTCCATTGTTGGAAAAGACTTGCCTACACATTGGTGCTAGTTTCCAAATGGATACTGCTTTACACAGGTTTTCTGGAATCGTCTGTGACTAATTTGGCAGTAAGATCATACTGCGCAGATAAAGTATGGTTTATGTAGTGCGACGTTTGAAATGCTTAGTGGTACAGCGTTACATTCAATGCACTTTTAAACTTGTCCAACATACAACCAATTTCAGCAGTCGCCTTTGAGAACAACTTGGCAAATATTTGAATTTTTTCTATAAATGAAAGCATAATGATTGAAAAGAGTTGATACTATTGTGACTAATGGAGACAATGCTCACTGAGAGCAGTTTCTCATTTTGCCATAATAATTTAAAATCGGTCGGCTGCAGTTGCGTTATAATGCGTGGAAAAGTTTGAAAGGTTAAGGTCATCTTGCAGCCAACATATTGAAAATATTGGATATGTGAAACATTAATCGCTTGATTTGAAAGTCAAAGATATTTCAAAAACTGACCTAGACCTTTATTCTTATTTGCCAGTCGTTACTAACTTTGCATTTATGTTATATTTCAAGTAAAGAATATATTTAATATACATAAAAAAAACATATAATTTGATTGTTGAAACCATATCGTTTGGACAACAAGGACTTGTGTTCCATTGCTTTTTGGATCTTTCTTTAAATCTAGAAATTCTTCTTTTCAGTTATGAACTTGAATTTAGCACATACAATGAAACCCCTGTAACTTGAATGGAGTCATTAAAATGTGAACCTTTGGTCACATATTGTTTTATAATGTTATTAACGTAAAAAGCTTCCTCAGATTAAATCAACCTAAAGCAGGTGAAACGTGCTTGAATATTTTTTTTCATTATGCTAGATGATAAATGGGGGTCTATACTGTACCTTATATCCAGAAAAACACGCTCGGGATCTTTGTATTTCTGAAATAAAACATGAATATAAGTAGTTCCCCAAGAACACTTACAATTACTTAAATATTACAGATAATGGCTTCATTCCTTCCTTCCTTCATAACACTAGTTGAGGGCCGACCGTTAAGTCAGTTAAGTCGAGATCGCTGGATCGAACCACAGTTCGGTCGTTATTGACAAAAGTCGTGACAAGCGCCATTCGTCTTCCACTGATTGACTTAATTCCTTCCTTCATAACACTAGTTGAGGGCCCACCGTTAAGTCAGTTAAGTGGAGGGATCGCTGGATCGAACCACAGTTCGGTCGTTATTGACAAAAGTCGTGACAAATGCCATTCGTCTTCCTTGTATTTGCTTAATTCCTTCCTTCCTGCATAACACTAGTTGAGGGCTGACCGTTAAGTCATTTAAGTCCAGAGATCGCTGGATCGAACCACAATTCGGTGGTTATTGACAAAAGCCGTGATAGGCGCCATTCGTCTTCTATTGATTGGCTTAATATTCTATGTTGGAAGCTATCCAGTTGTCTTGGAAGAATATTGTGTGACGTACTGGTATGAGAAAGCCAGGCAAACATCGTTATTTGAACTGACTGACGTGATACAACTGAAATACCGTTGACATCAAGGTCAAACTATAATTAAATCAGTGCACATTTAAACATTGTCAATGCAATTGTTTATATGAAACATGGCCGCATTGTTATAAGTTAAATAACATGAAACACGGCGTTGAATTCTAATAAACTTACGCAGAGTTTACTTACTTGGTTGTCCACATTAACTTTGATCAAGACTCTTCCATCAAACCCAGGATTCGTGAAGGATATTATCGTCGGCTGCACCTTTTTTCTGTTAATACAAATCAAAACATACATCAACATTTATTTCACTCTTTAACTTCCGCAGCAGTGGTGTATGTGTAAGACTATCTGTGTCGAAAACGGGAGATAAGTCTTGTCACACGGACAATAGCAGTAGTGACTTTCTTTCTGGGTATCAGGGTTAGCAATTTGAATAATGCGAAGGTGGACATGGTAATTTTCCCAGGAACTCTTTACACGTTGAACGAGGCAAAAACATCATACATTCAACTATCCTAGCAACTTTATCCACTAGACAATTCATCAAACAATAGTTTGCGAACTGTTCAACTTATTGGAGGTCAGATGTCTAGATATAGGGAAGAGATAATATATTTTCTCACATATATTTCTCTTATGACTCAATTAAACCTTATAGTGTAGGTTACGTGGTACGAAATAGATTCGTCTTACTGAGACAATTCTTTTGATTTCCCACAAAATAGGAATTATGTATATGAAGTAAAAGAAACATAACGTTGCAGTAGGAATATCTGACTTTTTATTGTCTTCTCGGAGCTTTGCTCAATTTAACGTCTCTCTAGACATTCGGTATCACACAATATAATGTTTTCGTTGTGCCTCGTAGTACAGTTCAAAGCCAGGTATCGTTACAGCAACACAATATTCCATATATAGCGACATAATAAAACCACCGCTTATAAAGACACGAATAATTGAACCTGTTTGAAACATCAACCGGCTTCGACATGTTTCCTCTATCAGTTTCCAGGTTAATAAGCTCTCCTATATCATAGTATATGACACCACTGTAGCTTGTTGTGTTGACGCCTGAAATTTAGAAAATAGTCTTTTTGCATAAAGGGTTGATTGCTTGGGGTTTCCCGCCATTTTCAAAATTGTTTCTGTCATATCACGGCTACCAGTTCATATAAGCACGGGTTTTCTCTTCGGAAATTATCACGACAGTTGTTTATACAACAGTCTACCCAATAAAAGAACTGCTTTACGATAAACAGACTGTTAACTTATTGCTGATTGACGAATGACGCGCTTCGCTCCGACTTTTCTCAAGCGTCTCGAATGTTATCCGGACTTGGTTTCGAACTGACAACCAATTGATTGACAGCCTGCGTCCATATCTATTTGCCCACCGGGGCTAGTCTGCTTGAGCGAACAGTGAAGGATCTGATAAGGTTGTGCACCCGCATAATCTAACACGAGGTGTAACTGTTAAACAGTCGAATATGTTATTTCTAACGAAAGTAATATCATATCTATTATTATATCCACAGTATGGTTAAGTTGGAGTGTCTCCTTTTCACATACTTAATCGAAAATGTTGACTTTTTTAGACACGTCATTTGTTTGAGGGAATCGGTTTATATTGAAAAGTATTCATAACGAGTAACTTTTCCTCTTCCAGGAGCTTTTTCAACCTATGTTCTCAATAATATGCGAAACGTGTTCGGTGTTCGTGTTTTGCACCTGACATTTTTACTGTCATGGCCAACAATTTACATTGCCAAACCAAGGTGCTAAAAAGGTTATAAGTTTCATTGTTCTTTTGTCGAGTAGCGACGAAGCATTCTGCATTGGACGGTTTGCATATCAAATAAATACGGCAAACATATATACACTGAAAAATATATAAAACATTTAAAATTTGAAAACAAAACAAAAACAACCATATGTTATGATAGTCAGGCATATACATTGCATACAAAAATATGCAATATTAATACATGTACTTTAGGGTTTCATTGCAGCCAATTCATCTTTTAACACTGCCGATATTGATAGATTGCCTACCTTCCGGGCACATGGTTTGAGCAAAGTTTGGCTCCTTGTTAACTTCGTTACGATTAGGAAAAGTGGTATATTCTTGACATTCAACTTCTGTTACAACTTCTACATCTACAGAATTTATTATAGTTTATCAAATAGATAATTTCTTAAAATCTTTGATGTGTGTGTATGGGACCTGACGACACCACGTAAAAGGTTGTTTCGGATTGACCCTAAATATTTATGCTATCAAAATGGTTAGTTTAGAGCCCTCGGCCATCACCGCTTCTCTATCTCGTATATGTATCTGTTTTAATCTCCACTTTTTATACTTAACAATTTTTTAGGCGATAATTCGATTGGCTGACTCCGAGACGACCCGTATTATGCACTCATCATATATGTATGAGCGTTTAATACCGTAACGACGTTTATGTCGGGTTTTGATGTAATTGAATAAATAAAGTTTAAATCTGTTCTTTTCCTAATACTATCAAATTCCATTGTACAAGATAATTAAAGGAAATATTAAAGCAATTAGATTGATAATTAATTTATTATAGAAGGAATAACTTCATCAGTGTATTTCCCTTGTTCTTATTCTTCAAATTATATTGCACAGGATAAATTAACTTTAATACTTAAATATTTTCAATAATAATAATTCAATTATTTCTAGAGATATTTTATAATTTTGCTCAAACATATTTAATGTCGTCTACTGCAGATTGGATGTATGTGTGAAAGGGTTAAGCACACTTTTGTTCAGCTGTGTATAGACTCGTCGGTTGCGGATGTATTCTATTTTGATAATAGTTAAGCATACTTTCGTCTGGCTGTGTATACACTCGTCGGTTGCGGATGTATTCTATTTTGATAAAAGTTAAGCATAGTTTTGTCCAGCTGTGTATAGACTCGTCGGTTGCGGATGTATTCTATCTTGATAATAGTTAAGCATACTTTTGTCTGGCTGTGTATACACTCGTCGGTTGCGGATGTATACTATTTTGATAAAGGTTAAGCATACTTTTGTCTGGCTGTGTGTATACTTGTCTGTTGCGGATGTATTCTACTTTGATAAGAGTTAAGCATACTTTTGTCTGGATGTGTATACACTTGTCTGTTGCGGATGTATTCTATTTTGATAAGAGATAAGCATACTTTTGTCTGGATGTGTGTTTACTTGTCTGTTGCGGATGTATTCTATTTTGATAACGAGCGCAGCTCGTTCTTAGGTTATACCTTAATTATAAGAAATTTCCTATATTCAGTATGGAAAAAAATCGGGTGCACATTTTTACTACGACCCGGTTCGT
>JAUELF010245196.1:0-34504 GCA_031471495.1 Clinocardium nuttallii | reverse complement strand
TAACTGACCAATTAGACATTCGTTTTTTGACTGTACAATGACTTACAACGAATTTGAGTTATAGATCTTGTAATTTGCAAATGTCTAATGTCTAATTAGACATTCGATATTTAAAATTTGCGATTTTTTTCTGAATGTCTAATCTAATGTCTAATTAGACATTCGAGTATCAACATTTGCGAATGTCTAACAGAATGTCTAATGTCTAATTAGGCATTAGAATATATTTTTTTGAATGTCTAATGTCTAACGTCTAATGCTCTGCCAACTTCACACGACGAATTTGGTACCTAAATCCCGTAATTTGCGAATGTCTAATCGAATGTCTAATGTCTAACTGACCAATTAGACATTCGTTTTTTGACTGTACAATGACTTACAACGAATTTGAGTTATAGATCTTGTAATTTGAAAATGTCTAATGTCTAATTAGACATTCGATATTTAAAATTTGCGATTTTTTTCTGAATGTCTATTCGAATGTCTATTCGAATGTCTAATTAGACATTCGAGTATCAACATTTGCGACATTCGAATATAATTTTTTGAATGTCTAATGTCTAACGTCTAATGCTCTGCCAACTTCACACACTTAACTTGCGAACTGATATTCACTCAAAAATACGGCGACTGGTAGCTAAAATTAATAAACGAGTGATGAACAAAATGTGAAAATTTCGTTGGTACTAACAGGTGGTGAAAAAAGGGGGTACGAGTATGTCACAACACCTAATTTTGACATATTCGTACGAATTTGTCACACACGTGTGATGAATTCGTACGAATATGTCACACGTGTGACATATTCGTTTGTGTGAAAATTACGGTTCAACAAAGCCTCATCAACCTTGTCTAAAGTATCAATCAAACACTTCCAACGTAACAACGTTAAACTTATTCCTTTCTTCGTCGTAATGTATCGTTCAACTCTCGAAGGTCAATGCTTGTCTCGCCTTGCCATTCGCATACTAGTATCTCTGTTGACGCAAATCGAAATTTACGATATCATAGTTAAAACTGACGATTGGTTCTAAAAATGATTTCCTTTTTTTAGTTGTGAATAACGCTATTGTTTCCCTATTGGCCAGATAACGGATCGCTCTTTACTATTATACCCAATGTTTTATTATGAAAATGCCTCGAAATTGAAAATCGATCATGCCACCAGACCGGCCCATATGTAGTTCCGTTCCTTCAAACATGACTTCCCTTAACCCACATTTATCTTGACAATGACCCTCCTTTCATGCTCTTGAAAATCTAGAGTTGTCACCCTCGTCGCAGCTTGGACCCACTGACACGGGCGTTAAAGATTGATGAATACATTTCGGACAATGGTGTGAGCTACAACATCAATCTGGTGAAAATCTAGTCTGTAATGTCTTTCATTCAGATGCATTCAAATATTTTGGCAGCTTTGAATCAGACATCCTCGAATATTACGCAATATCATACAATAAAATGCACTTGATTTCCATATAGTCTTCTCTCAAAGATTGTAGATACCATGCTTTCCAAACATTGTAATTTTCCAAACTTCGGCACGAATCAAAATGGGTGTCATTTTCTACGCATAAAAGCTTGTCTACACAGCCCAATCGATGTTCACAGTATGGGTGTTATCACCTTATCACCGCTTAATGACAGTAATTGCCATTTAATTGCTAGAAAATCCTTCTAGGTTGGTCGTTGATTGAAATTATTGGCGGAAGTTCCCCTGTGTTGTTCCAATCCCGTGCATGTGTACTAAGGTTTCTTTTTAACTTATATAATTAGAGACTAATTGATCTTATCAGAGACATATAAACACATCACAGGTCAAAACAATAATTTATCAGGGACATATATAATATCTTATCTACGTCCCTGGTGTTATTTGCCTTCCAAGCAGCAACACTGTTTTCCATATAAATGGGATATATAAAGCCTGCAGTTATACTGTTAGTTGCAAAAGCAGCCAGAGGAAAGTACCAGCTTGCACACACACTTCTCAACATTACAACCAGTACATCTTGTGTGGCTGTATTTTGTGTTCCTTGTTCAAATGTGTTCAAACTCGAGCTTACACCGGGTCTTCTCTTATTTCTATTTCATCAAACAGTATGTCCACATACCGCCTCGATTCAGCATCAAATATTTTTTTCTTATTTGCTTCCTCTTTGGCAAGTTCAAAATGTGTGATTGAAAACCAATCTATCCTTTAATATAATGACTGTTATCAAACAATGTGCAGGTTGAGTGGAGATCGATACACGTTATTGTTAATACATATATGAGCTTATTCCGTCTAAATACAATGTAAAATCTTTATTTAAATTTATTGGAGAAGAAACATAAATAACACTCACCAAGGAGGTGAGTACAGTTAAAACAGACTAGATAATAACAGAAATAACGATCAAATGATCCAAAATAGTATATATCTAATTGTCTACTATATTTTGTTATAATAAGTCTTTAAACAGTATTAATACCTTCAAGTTGACAAAGTGGGTTAAGGGTTTATTCGAAAAGCTTCGTATTCAATACCTGCTTCTGTCCCTCCTCCTCATCTTTCTTCAGTTCAACTTCTTTTTGTTTCTGTTCGAGCTGTTTATTTGAATACAGAACGTTTCAAAACTAAAGTACTTTAAAAACAAACCTATATTTGCGGGGCAAGTAATTCTCGACATTTCGAATGTCATAATGAGTAACTTTCATTTTAATCACCTTAAGACACGTTATGGTAAAATAGCTACACTGCTGTTCACTGATACTGGCAGCCTATATTCCGAGATAACAGACTGATGACATCTACAAGGATTTTTTGGAATATGAGAAGTCAAACATGTATTAAATGCTGTTTTAAAATCTGTTTATTATGACGAATTTGAGTATCTTATGTGTTGCTAAGATCTGCACAACGATTATAAATAAATAACACATTTGTGTCAACAACATTATCGGATGTGTGTAGCTCATGGTAAACTTTTTTTATATAAAAGATAATAATATGACCTGTACTACTGGGTGCTTATGTTAATCTTAATGTACAATAAATGTAAATATGTTATGTATTATGTATGTATTAAACGAAATGCCATTTTCTGTTGTATGTGTGTTGTATGCATGTTTCATGTCTCATCAAGACGATTATTTTGAGTTCCCACAACATAGGGCATGAATGTCAAATATGAATTTTAGAACATGAAACATGCTCTTATCTTGAGCTCTGTATAATAGTTATGAGTGTTATGTATTACCTATGTTTAATGATCACGAGTGGTATGTATTACCTATGTTTAATGATTACGAGTGTTATGTATTACCTATGTTTAATGATTACGATTGTTATGTATTACCTATGTTTAATGATTACGAGTGTTATGTATTACCTATGTTTAATGATTACGAGTGTTATGTATTACCTATGTGTAATGATTAGTCACGAAAGCCATGATCGGAATTTGTAAAATTGAGTGGTGCGCCAGATGAAACAACCATAACAGAAAGTGTTTCACTCGTTGGAAAACAATACCTGCATTGCATCTTTGATCAGACTGCATGGATGCGCTGGTTGATCGGGATCTACACTGATCACAAATGCGTAATATGGTTGGTTGTCACAGGGCGTCACTCAATTAGTGTTCATCATGACCTGTATATATGCGATACCTCGTCTTTCTGCAAACTATTATATCCTGTGTATACACAAACATGTGAGCCATTCCACAGGAAAACAACATCCGGATCAGCCTAAGATTGCCGCGCAGGCTTAACCGGGCAAACACATTTCGCCTCCTGTGTACTTTCTGCTTCAGGAGATATTACTCTTTACCTATATTCCCCTGAGACGGAACATGTCGGCCTGGATTAGCCCGCGCGGACTGCGCATGCTGATCTAGGTCAATACATCACACAGAGCACATAACGTCGGTTTTCTCGTGGAACGGCTCATATTTCACAATTGTTCACAATTGTGACACATACATGTACTTTTTGTAGGAAAGGCCTTTTGCCTAACCATTTCCCAGCTTCAGTATATTGTCGATACACCTGCAACAGACGACTTTCAAAACTATTGTTATAAAGGTACAAATTGAACGTAATAAGAAAGTTCTCCTTTTGTTACAATTTGTTACTTTAATGTTTAGAACGTTTTCCATAGGTTTTGTCTAGATTTGTTCAAGCTCGTGTACTGAAAATGTGTTATATGTCGGAAAAGGCTTAATTTGTAAGTTGAATGTTAAAATTGTAGTTATTATTATAAGTGTGACCAATGTTTGTGCAATAAAAGACAACTGTTACTTAACCCTTTCCAACAAACAGCAAATCTGCAGCAGACAACATTGAAAACATAGACAGATATAGAGCTGAAATGTGTTAAGTCTCTATAAGAGAACTATTATTGAATGAAGTTGTAAACATTCTGGCTAAGGTTGAAATAAAACGAGCTCTTTCCTCTTTTGTCACAATGTTTTAAAGAATCATATGCTGCATATGCTTCAAGGGGCGTCTGTATGTTGAAAAGGGAGAGTTAAATTAATGAATAATAAAATGTGTTATGTTTGAAATAAAGTGTTATTCATATTAATGTTCCGTTCCAAACGTTACGTTCTCCCAGATAGGCTTTGTGCCGTTTTTGGCTCCACTGGCTGAAAGATAGTCGAGCTTATGTCATGGAAAATTGTCCGTCGTGCGTGCCTGCGTCTGTGCGTTAACTTTTTCCTTTAAACGACTTCTTCTCGCTAACCACTTGGCCAATGTGTGTGAAACTGTGTAGGAATCATCGTCTCATTGTCCTCTAGTAAATTCCTTCAAGAAAAAAATATCCATTCAAAATTCTGGTTGCCATGGCCACCGAAAGAAAAAATAGTGAAAACTTAAAAAATCTTCTTTTCCGAAAGTGTCGGGCCGATTTTCAAATAAATTTGTAGAAATGTCCCTAAGTTGTACCTTTATTGGATTTCTTCAAGCCATGTTGTTTAGTTGAACAACATGGCCGTCAGAGGGTGAGGCTATTTTGCCTTAAATGGCGGTGACCGTCTATCAGATGCCTTCAAACCATGGGGCCAGGGCTTTTCGAATATTTGGCTGTGGGGCGATACTGGCCCCTTTGGGCCTCTTGTTTCAACATCATTACACTTATATCATGGCAACGGGTTAACTTGCAATATACGCCGGTTCTGAACGGTATTGTACTGAAATCACGGCGACCGACTGATTCACAACAAATGTCGTTTTCAACAATATGACACTATTATCTTGCGATTGATTGATAAACAACATAGGCTGTTTTCAACAAAATTTCACGCAAATCTTTCTGGGCGAATATAATGTATGCCGTTTTCAACAAAATGACACTTAATCACGACGATCTATTGATTGAAAATGTATGGCGTTTTCTACAAAATGACACTCAAATCTCTACGATCGACTGATTACTAATGTATGACGTTTTCAACAAAATGTCACTCAAATCTCGACGATGATTTACAACGTATGACGTTTTCAACAAAATGACACTCAAATCTCGACGATCGATTGATTTACAACGTATGACGTTTTCAACAAAATGTCACTCAAATCTCGACGATCGATTGATTTACAAAGTATGACGTTTTCAACAAAATTTCACTTAATTCTCGACGATCGATTGGTTAACAATGTATGACGTTTCCAACATTATTCCGCTTAAATCACGGAGATCCACTGATTTACAATATATGCCGTCAGTGTCAATATTATTCCACTTAAATCAGCTCGATTGATTGTATAACAATGTATGCCGTTTTCAACATAATCCGACGTAAATCTCGACGATCGATTGATTTACAATATATGCCGTTTTCAACATAATCCAACGTAAATCTCGACAATCGATTGATTTACAATATATGCCGTTTTCAACATAATCCAACGTAAATTTCCACAATCGATTGATTTACAATATATGCCGTTTTCAACAAAATCCAACGTAAATCTCGACAATCGATTGATTTACAATGTATGCCGTTTGCAACAAAATCCCACGCAAATCTCGACAATAGATTGTTTTACAATGTATGCCTTTTTCAACATAACCTCACGTAAATCTCGGCAATCGATTGATTTACAATGTAGTCCGTTTTCAACATATTCCACGCAAATTTCGGCAATCGATTGATTTACAATGTATGCCGTTTTCAACAAAATCCCACGCAAATCTCGACAATCGATTGTTTTACAATGTATGCCGTTTTCACCAATATACCCCTGAACTCTTGGCAATCGATTGATTTTCAAAATATGCCGTTTTCAATAATATTTCACTGTAATCTCAGCAATCGATTGATATTAAATATTAAATATTTAAATTGTGTTACCGAGTTGAAGCAGTCACGTATTTATAAAACACTATATTTATCCTGTTTTGTTTATCATTAACTATTTTGCACCGATAGTTAAGCACCATAAACGTAATCATATGTTCTTAAAGGTGCTGAACTTCAGAGTAATTATGGAAAGAATAGTCAATGTTTTAAAACCGATCGAACACTGTCTTGAACTATTAGAGTCATAAATCTAAATATGGATCGTTTATACTCCGTTTTTACTGGGTAAAAGTACCCAGTTAGCCAAATAATGCATATTTTCATTGACTATCAATTGACTGATTATCAACATTGACTGCCAAAAAAAGTTATGAAATATGCATTACCTACTGTCTTGTCACTATTAGCCATATTTGCAAAAGTTTCATCATCTCAAAAGTTTGATTTCCACCTGGATTTCAGTACCTTTATGGTAATTAACAAAGTTCGTCCCAAAGCATATTGTTTAGTGTGGACTTTTTAACCTCTAACAATAATAAAATTTTAACTAGGAACGGGTTTACAATATGTACATGCTCGTTTTACCTTTGATCCAGAAGAGGTGAACACCTAAATATAATACCCTAATAAATGCTGCTTATCGTATTCAAAAGTCTTGTAAAGCCACATCTGGAATATGGAAGTTCAGTTTGGTCGGTCATAAACAAAAAGGAGGAAACACTCATTGAAAATGTCCAAAGAAGAGCAACAAAACTAATACCGGAGTTAAAACACAAAGAATACCCTGAACGACTAAAAATACTAGGACTTCCTACCTTAAAATACAGAAGAATGCGGGCTGATATGGTTGAAACATACAAAATTCTCAACAATATTGATAAAGTCGATGTCAACAAATTATTCCATTTAAACAAATCAACAACAAGAGGTCATAATTTCAAACTTTACAAACATCACTGTAGAACAAATATAAGGAAATATTCTTTTTCTCAACGTATTATAAACCCCTGGAACAATCTGCCTGTGGATGTTATCAATGCCAAAAGTGTCAATAGTTTTAAATCACTACTTAACAAATTTTGGAGCAACGCGCCATTTAAATTTGTGTTAATAAATGAAGGACCGGAAGCGGGAAAAATTTCCCAAAGACAAAATGGACCGGAGAGGCGGAAGCCTATATTAGTCTCTATACCAAGGTAAACCAAGGTAAAGATGAAGTTAGATTTCCAATATTAAACTTTTAGATTTTTGAAGTTTTTCCCTATACAAGTATATGTAAAACAAGTGACCCGGGTTGGGCCATTTTTGATAGAAGGGCTATCATTTGAACAATCTCGGTAGGGGTCCACTAGATGAAGCTACATCCCAAATATCTAAGGCCTGGGCCTTCCACTTTTAGACAGTATTTTAAAAGTTGTTCCATATATGAGCATATGTAAGACAATGGCGATGATTTGAACAATAGGTGTAGAGGTCCACTAGATGGTGCTATACCAAATATCAAAGGCCTGGGCCTTCTACTTTTAGGCGAGAAATTGTTTAAAGTTTTTTCCCTATCTATGCCAAACAAGTGACCCACGGAGAGGGTTCATTTTTGACCCCGGGGCTATAATTTGAACAAGCTTGGTAGAGGTCCACTATATGATGCTACATACCAAATATCTTTTAGACAAGAATACTTTTTAAGTTTTGTCCCTTTGTGTGTCTATGTAAATCAATTAAGTGACCCCTTAGGAGGGGTAAATTTTGCCCCCAGTGCAAACAAGTGACCCCCGGGAAGGGTCATTTTTGACCCCATGGATATAATTTGAACAATCTTGGTAGAGGTCTACTAGATGATACTAAATATCAAAGGCCTGGACGCTCTCCTTTTTTTGACAAGAATATCTTTTACGTTTTTTCTCTATATGAGTCTATGTAAAACAAGTGACCCCCGGGATGGGGTCATTTTTAGCCCAGGGCTATACTTTGAACAATATTGGTGGAGGTTTACTAGATGATGATACATACCGAATGTCAAAGGCATGGGCCTTCTACTTTCAGACAAGAAGATTTTTTAAGTTTTGGTTAATTTCCCCTTTTTTGTTGTGTTCTGCATATAATATAATTCTTTGAACAAGTTTGAAAGAGCTCTACCCAAGGAACATTCCTGTAAAATCATTTTGAATTTGGTTAATTGGTTTCGGAGGGGAAGGCGTTTGTAGGAAAATGTGAACGGACGACGACGACGACGACGGACGGACGACGGACGGTGAGCGATCACAAAAGCTCACATTGCACTTTGTGAATAGGTGAGCTAAAAAATGAATTGATAAATGGTCACCCCTAGCTCAAATATTGAATATTTGTCAAGAGTTTAACATCAATTGTTTTTTATTGTTCTATATAAATAGATATATATATATCCCTACGGTGTTAACGTTCATTATAGTTATATCACGGCGACATGTTTGTACTTGATGATTCAGGTGTTTCTCTAAGCAGTTGAGTACCTTTCAACATATACTTTTTTTTGCAGATTTCAGCCAACCAGTGGAAAGCGAAGGCAGAAAGTCACAATCACTTTAATCAATCAGCGTAAAGAATCAATTATCGAATGGACCTAATCTCGACTCTTCTGAGCGACCGTTCCTTTATTTTTCAAGTTGTTTATCATATTATGTCCGTGCCAAGTCGATCACTCCATGTAGGCATTTCACCAATAAGTATGTTTCTTTGTCTTGTTGGAGTTTTACGTCGTTTTAAACAATATGTTAGTTAAATCGTGGCGACAGTTCACTTATTCATGATCACTTGGTAAACAAACCAGTACTAGGCATGGAAATGTGCATTGCCCTAGAGCACTCCATCATGATCACAGGGCCGCCACTTGGGAACGAACACTGGACGACTATTTCCAAATCCCCGACGCTAATCACTAGGCCACGAATTAGTCCAGTGTCATTAGAATAATGGAATAGAGTAGGCCTATGTTGTATTGATTAGTGTGATTTAACTGTAAACTTGTTGAAAACGTCGTTGAATGGGTGGATTTATTAAGGATGAAGAGAGATGAAAGAAGACAGATTAATAGCAACCAATTTAGAAATATATATCTATCTGCTGTGTTTTTGTTATATCATGATAAAAACTTAAGTATATAACTGAATTCCGAATACGACAATACATAAATGAGCCGATATGTCGTTAACTTGAAGTACTTTACTGGGGCCGTTTAAGATATTGTGGGTCAGCTGTACCGTTAATTTGGCCTCGGTCGTCTTTCACGAGCATACCCAAAATACGGACATAGAATGTTTTGTCTGTGACTTGAATATGGTACTGTTAGAAGTATCCCCTGTTTCAACGAGGGATAACATCAGAGGTTTCCCTCATGAATACAATTAATTCGGAATAACCTTGGGACCGGAACTCTGTCACTTGCAATTCCCGGAAGTAGTTCAAAATAAACGGCTTTATTATTCCCGAGGTTTGTTTCCTAATCTTTCCGATTGGTTGGTTATGTATGAAAAAAGACAAAGTGTCAACTGACTCAGTTCAAAATCAATTTAATATTGCATCACAGTACAGATAAAGTTACCTCTAGTTTAAAACCAGCTTAGAATAATGCCATCATTTCAACAATACATTTAATTCGGCACTCATACACAAACAAAACATCCATCAAAAATTAATCAAAGATTCACTATACAAACAAAACATTATCAATTGCACGGAGTAACTCACATACATTCACAAAGCAAATACAATCATTCATGAAAACCTCTCATGAAAACTGTAAGTTCGCCAGTTGTACATTTACAAATATAAACATTTACAAAACTTACATGAGAGTGTATGCACAACGCAACCCAAATGTCGCTTTTATACATGCAATAATTCATGAACAATAACTCTGGCCAGTTGCATGTACATTTATCATGCACAACCTATGACACTAACAAATTCATAAGCAATAAATTAAAATGCAAGAAGTCACATATACACGGATAAACTTACATATTGAAAATGAGTCACATCAAGTATTGTGTTGAAAACCAGGATCGACAGTGTGGAAAGATAACATTATAAGGAATACATTTCTATTATGTTATCAGAATTATCCCTTTGACTGTGTTACATATAGACGGAAGATTTTGCGAGACTGTGCGTATACACAGACTCGCCTGAACCTATACTTTCCGCATATCTAACTAGATTCATTTTGGATCGACTTTGTTCAGATGCAATAAGTTTTTTTTTAACTAAATCTTCAACGTAATCAACCATTAAAAATAAAATTAAAAGACAGTAGGCTCGTGTCATCGACATATTACTGGAATAAAGACATATGAAACAATGGAAGGAAATAAATAAATAAATAAAATGGTATTGATGAAAAAGAATCGGACAAAAATACTTTACGTGAAAAAATAAGCACATGGAAATTAGGCACTTGAAAAAAAGTAAATGAAAGATAAGAACATTTGAGCGGCCGTCCGCTAGAAAACAACCGTAATACCTTAGCGACACCAGCAGAACCAGATTAGCTAGTGCATCAACGCAGTCTAATCTGGCTCTGCTATGTTCACCAAGTAGTCAACAAGAGCTTCAATTAGCTTCTGTAAAACAGTGAACATTTGGATCCTAAGCACAGTTACGCAGTCAGGTATTTTTGTTTACACCTGTACTAATAACGTTAAGATTGTTTTTTCTGGAACACAGCTCAACAGAAATACAAAATCAGACACAAGCTATACGAGTCGTTTCGAACATGCGATTCTGAAAGTCGTCTTCTTACAGGTGTAAACTTTTATATGAATAAACAAATTAAAACCTGGGCAAATAAAGGCATAATATACACTCAATGTTGAAATCATCTTGGGTAAAAGGGGGCAATTTCTCCTTTTCCTACAATGTTTTCAAAAGACGCCAGCACATGTATTCGAAAAGAGTAAAATGCCACATTAATATACATGTATATATGCGTTTTAACAAAATCTGTACTTTTGTATATTTTAATTCCGTTTCTCAAATCATAAAGACCTCTTTCTACACGTTAAAAACATTATGATCATGTTAATAGTGTCAACCTTATAAATTAACCATGCTTTATAAATGCTTTATAGGTTTTATGAAAAAACATTGAAATAAGATGAATTATTTAAAAGATATTTATAAAACGTTTTCTGACGCCTCTGCATAAGATGACTTTTCAAAACAATGAAGCAAAATAAGAAATCACTCAAAATGAGCCATTTCTCGTTTTGCCACATTGTTTTCAACTCTTCTCAATAATTGTACTTTCATATGATAAAGATTTTCCAAATGTTTGGCATTTTCAACAACGTTCTCAGATGCAGATTTGCTGTATGTTGAAAGGGTTAAGGTTCATCTAAAAAGAGGTTACCAATGTTTGAATGCATTATTTTGTGTGTGTAATAATCGAATGGCTGTAGCTTTGACGACAATTGTATTTGCCCCCGTTCCGAGTCTCAAGTGGTTAATTTTCACCTAGGCACTCTCCAATCGATAGAAATACGTTATATATGCTTATTTAAAACGAAATCACCGGCAGTGGATTTAGTCATATGGAAACCATGTGACATTGCATCAGGAGCAAGGTTTCTTTTTAAATTCAAACATAGGTTAATATTTAGCATATATAGTCTAAGTAGCTTAAACGAAAGAAACTTAATAATTGGTAACAATACGAAATATCCACGATACAGTTATCTCCCTTATATTGGATTTTGCAATAGTCGAGTAAAACAAAAAAAGGAGTGACTCGCTTGAATAATACCACAGTTTACTAAAAACTAAGAAAGGTCTGCACAAATGCGCAGTTCAATCTTTGTCTTCATAGTTTGCTTTAATATACATGTACATGAAACTTTGTCATCTATTTTGGGAAGAATCACATGAGAACCGACATCTTGTCATCTTAACATTCCTTACACTTTTAGAGAAGAGTTTCTTGCCATTCTATTTTCGCTGTGTCTAGTATTAATGGGTGTAAACGCATCTGCGTACAGTGGAGACTCGGGCGAGCTTGTGCAGCCGCATAGTCTCGCCCAATCATTCAGATGCCTTCTACGTGTATTTTCGTTCGTAATACATCTTTTTGCATTTAACAAGAACTATTCTCCAATTAGTTTTACATTAGAGGAATATTGCCAGATGTATGTGAGACGACTCGACTTTACATATAGAAACAAAACTACACGATAATGTTAGCTCGAATACTCTTACACCAGTATGTCTGGTGTACGAAACTAGGGAGATAACTGTGATGGAATTGAAAGACCTTCTCAACAGTAAATTGTAATCATCCGTTCGACTGTTGTGTTTATTCCAAACGGATTGACTTTCCATTTCTCTCTAAATAGATTATGACTACATATTTAATTAATGTATTATTCAAATACTTGAAGTTAAATTATCGAAAAAGTATAATCTATTTAGAGTTTTGGAAGATACATATGTTTCCTTACTGAGTAGTATAACGGCTTTGATTCTACGCACAACCGGTTCTATATTACACACCATTATTAGTGACCGGTGAAGTACCATGGTTTCATACATAAAAGCTTACCATATACACAAACCATTGCAGTATTCTAATAATCTTTTTTATTTGTAAACTAAAACCATTTTTGATATGTTGAATTGCGTGGTTTTTAGCTTATCAGAAATGAAGCATCTTTGTTTTCAAATGTAGAATTAGAATACATGATTAAGGTAAAGTTTAACATTTTCCCACATACAAACGATCGAAACATAAATTATTAACTGTGTCATTCAAACATATTATTACATCGGGATAGTGGATATGTGCCTTTAACACTTTAGGCAATCGGATTCAACTTGACAATATTCGAACAAAGTACACCTCTGCAAAAATGCATCCGTCATCTTTGGGACCTCTTTCAGTGATGCTCTAAGACAAAGTCCAAGTTGTTCCGGTTGGCATGTAACCATGCGGGTCGCTTCGGATATCAACATTCAACACTACTTAACACCGATTGATGCAAAACATACTGAACACCAAATCGCTTTTGTTTAGTACACATATACTCATGGACGGCACTCGTAATCTCTTGCTTGTCTATAGTTTCAACTTGAAGAGGTTTGTTCCCTGTGGAGAGCCCTACATGTATATATGGGAAGTACCATAGGATATTTGTTTGTGTATAACCTGGGGTCCACGGAGGGGAGGTCCTGGTCTTCTGGGGCAGCGAAATGGATCTTCTGAACGAGTGAAGAAAATATGATGAATATTCGAGACATTGCGAATGTTTCCCCTGGACAACGACGCTTACCAACGGAAAATGGAATGAATCTGAAAAGAGAATAAGACAATTTGAGTTTTCATTGCACATGTGTTAATTCTTGCGTATGCCAACATAACTGAGAACTAAACTAATTAGCATATATATCGTACTGGTCAAAATATAAAAAGAACTACTATGCACGTGTTTCTTGGGCATTTATTTACTATTTATTATTCATAATGGTGACTTGAGCACATTTATAAATCATTGATTTCGTAAACATTATGCAGCAGGGAAAATCACTACGTTTTTTACTTTATCCAAAATTTACATTTCCAATTGTCCTTAATTACAAATCATATGTTATTTCACATTTAACACTTTGTTAGAATTAAATTCAGTGAGTATACTTACGATTTCATTGTGGTGTGGTGTTTTGAAATGAGTTTGTTATTTTCGTCCAAGAACCGTTCAGGACGAAACACCCAAGGATCTCCCCAAACCTCTTCGTCGTGATGAATTCCCCAGATGTTCGGTAAAATCTGAAAATAAAAACACATCATGATAACTTGTAAGATCTTCATATCTTCACGTCTACGCTCTTGACACCGCGGCAGAATAAAAATCTCCTTTTGTAACAATGTTTTTAAATCTAGTTCGTAAGAAATATGTCACACTTTGACATTTGCTATTCAAAACCATCTGCTGTCAGATTTGTTGCGTATGGGAAAGGTTTAGTTTAAACATATTGTATTCAGTAAAAGTTACATTGCATAAAATAACACATTTTAAAATGAAAAAGATAAGAACGAAAGCTTAAAGCTTATAAAGTTCATCGCCTACTCGGTTGTTTATTTAAAGAATATGGTCAAACAGAAATATATATGTAAAGGAATTGCATGAGTTAGTAAACATCTTGATATTAGATATTTAATACGATATGATTATCTTGATGTGGAGTGTTTGAATAACCAAGGGAAACATTAGCTTATAATCATATGGTACTTTGGAAAGGGTTAACTATTCTAGGTCACAGTAAACTTATCCTCTATGTGAAAGGATTTATCTCAGGAGTTGGTTATTACGGTGAACACAGGCGCCAATGAAAACGAGATTAAAATGCACTTTGTCTTATTTATACTTAAACAGGTAATTTCAAACTACGTTTTACTACTTTAAACAGACGCGTGGTAATGGATGTTCAAGTCTGATGAAGAAAGGGCGTTTCAATAAATTGTCGTCTGGATAAGAAAGAGAAGTCGTCTGTAAACCTTTTCCCCCCGACACACACACACACACCAACGTGAAGCATGCATCTTTTTACTCTTTCTCTCGTATGGACGCTTTCTGACGCCTCTGCAGCAGACAGCTTTTTGAAAACATAGTGACAAATGAAGAAATTGCTCAAAACAAGCAATTTCTCATTTTGCCACAATGTTTTCAACTTTCAGTAATAGGTTATCCATTCAATTATAGAGATTTTCTATTATTGACAAAATATGTTCAAAGTCGTCTGCTGCAGAATTGTCGTATGAGGGGGATGTTAAACCCATTGAAAAGCGTTACAACTTTTGTGACAATGTGAGAAACTGCTTATTATTGTGGAAATATTGATGAAACTTAACATACACATATACCACAGCCGCATACGATTTTTGAAATGTTATTGTAATATTTCCCCTCATATATTTTCAAAGCGGACGACTTTTAAGTAAATCAATCAATACACATACCCCGGAATCTTTTTCTATCAAATAACCATTCAACATAATGTCTTTGTTGCTTTTATGGGGTATTGCTAATGGCGTCTGGCTAACATATCGCAACATTTCGAACATCACGGCTTGCGTATACGGCATGTCTTTTTGGTGTGAGGCGTTGGGGAATTCCTCGCCAATGACGGCATCAATTTCTGCGTGAACACGTGACTGAACGTTCTGGTGGTGGCACATTAATAGGACTAGCATGCGTAGACTTTTCATCATTTCTGTCATTCCTTTACAAATATAAATAAAATGTATCATTATTTCAAATTATAAAAATAATTAAAGTCAATTGCGAAATTGATTTTATATGATGCTTTCACAAGTATGCAAATGGCACTTGAAAATTGAGTTGGAAAATCATTGATATCTCACAGAACAATAACTAAATATGGTACCCTTAAGGGCATACATCAAATATTCATGCCATAATTTATTACTACTAAATTCTTCTAAAAACAGACGACTTTTACGATACCAGGAGATCAGTTTAGTGTTCTTACCGGCTGCAACTGTATCGTACATAATTCCTCTGATATAGTCGTCTGTTAGCCATGTTTCCCCCTTCTCTCGGATCTCGTCTGCTTGTATCTGTAGGCAGACGTCAACCAAACCCCGTACTCGCCCTTCTTCAAACGTCGTCTAAACAGTAAAAAATGACATCATCTATTATATTTCATAATTTGTGTTTATTTAATTGAATGTTAACCTTATATGTTACATATTGAAAAGTTTAAGTCATTAAAATTCGGCAAACTTGTAATCATTATGGAAAACGCGGGAAAATGTTCTCACCTTGCCGAGCAATTCGCTCTTCTCTACAATTCGTATGCTGCAGAATCGTAAGGTATCTGATATAATTTTAAAAGACACACACTAATGATTAACATTCTTAAACGTCTCAAATAAATGCATTGCGCAAGATGTTTGTTTTTTACATTTCATTAATACTCTTCAAATGCTAATTGCAGTATTGAAGCTTTTGCATATAGATTCATGTCAGGCACTTCTAAAAAACAGCTGGCACCGCTGAAATAAGCATTGTTTGCCTTTTCGTTATTAAACTTCGCTCTTAGTACATGTCAAATTGAGTCGCGCAATTTGGAACATGGAACAGTCGAGGATAGGTAATTCGGCGCTCAATGAGAAAATCAATCTCAATGTCTGCTCCCTGGAAAATCAACCAATATTTATGACATGTGTGTTGGGAGCAACCAGATATGGATACAGCTCTTAATCACTGACTCGAACGCGGGACCTTTTGATAAGGAGACATATTCTCTATCCCCAGCAATTGTTTCCCACATTGTACTATCGTATGTTTACCAAAGAGAAACAATGTCGTGGTGACAATACAGTGAAACACGAATCGAGTGATTTTAAAAGAAATACTAACCTTTTGTGACTCAAAGAACTGCTTTGACACTTTGTCTCTGGCTTCGATCGCTTTACGGAAAATTCGTCCGTGCTTTCCCGGAAAGTGTCGTAAAAATGGAAACATACGAAGTGGTAGATCGACTGATGGCTCCAACATGGTGTAAAGTTGATTGACAAGTTCCCATAAGGCATTGCGTTCAGGGTCATCTTCCGGTAAGGTTTCACCGATTAACTGAAAATAGACAGACGAAAATAGTTAATATCAAATATAATTACTATATTTAGTGCTAGCGTGAAAGTTATGTCCACATCCATGATGTTTGGCAAATTATCCTTTAAAAATGGCGCAATAAACAAAAATGCAAATGATGTGGATCATGTTAAGTCACACAATTCACAATACGATACAATGGTTAGCGTTGAGAACGAATACGCTTTACATAACATATAACAATAGACATGTATAAATGTTAATAACAACTAGTCTGAATACAACTGAATACAGAGGTCTATAAAAGGAGGTGTACTCAACGATATCTCTCTTATGAATCAACCAAACCCTATGTTGTGGGTACTCAAAACAATCGTCTTACTTACTTTTGGATAGAGATTAAAGTAAGCTGTGGAAAATTGTCAACCATTTTACCTAAACTTTAAAGTGCCTCTACGATTAAATAATTAAGCGCCACATTTCCAAAAGTAGACGCCCCCGTGTTTAAAACCGGAGGAATCGACATTTCAAGTTAAAGAAGGTTTGAAATATTAAGATAACTAAAGGCAAGCAATGCTGATTTCAGACGAGACACCTCATTAAAAACTGTCTCACCTTAATCTGTATAATTTGCATGAGCTTTAATATTGGCACTGAACGAGTAAAAGAGGTACGACGAACCGAATGAAATAATGAACACACCAGAGCATGTCAATAATTTAACCCATTCCCATATACAAAACATCTGCAGCAGACGACTTTAAAAATGTCTACTCAAAACTATTGAAAATCTCTACTAGTGTAGGTATAATTACTGAAAACAGTTGTTTGGAGCAATTTCTCCTTTTGTCATGATGTTTTCAATAGTTGTCTGCGGCTGATGCGTCAACATTCGTCTACAGGTGGGAAAGTGTTAACATACAATGTAACAGCAATTAGAATGTTACGAATTCTAAAAACGAAGAATTACACACTTACATAAAGACAATTAAGATCCGTTAAAAAGTCACGGATACTTGAATCAGGGTCAATATTTCCTTTTTCTCCACTGTTTAATTTTGAAACGAATGTTTCTATTGCACGTCTACAAAGAGTATCAAATCTACTCGAGTCCAAATAAAACTGATGAACCTTTCGAGACAGAATCTCCCGTAAAAGTTGGGTTTCTCTACTCCAATCGGCGCATCCTACGTGTTTTCTGTCGTAAAATACATGTCGTGTCGAATTGATACCTCTATCGTTGGTATGGTAACTCAAGGGGTTGCTTAGAAACGCTTTTTCCAAAAGTTCAGCGTCACTTATTACAACTACATTTTTGTTGAATAATTTAAATTTGAATAGTTTTCCATAAATCCCACTTAGTTTTGTAACTTCGTGCTGCATGCGCGTCGTGTCAATTTGTAACGCGTTTCCTAGCAAAGGAATTCCTTTTGGTCCAGGAATCTTGAAAGGAGTTTGTGTCATTCTGTATAGAAATGTTAAGCACGGCGACATTTCTCCGGAAAGTTTTTTGAACACATTAAAGAATGAGCAACATACGGTATATAAAAGCGTTAGCATAACTGCAATGTAAAAATGTCCTGATAATATGAATGTTGTAGACAGTTTTAAAGTCAAAAACAACTTAAAAGTGTCTGTTCTGTCGTAATAATAGTATAATATGTGTATATATTGCACTTAGAAATGAACACTGTCAACGAAAACGTTGAAAACACCGGGTTCTTTGTGTTAATACAAATCTCGATATGTCTTTGTATCTTATTCAATATTCAATTTGTTTGCTTATACATTAAATTCAACAACTCTTTCTATCGAATGTCACGAAGTGTTTTATAACTAAAGTAGTGTACGGATTAGTTAACGTTTACTGTTCCCTTATTAAACTAGAGCGTAACTATCGAATGTCACGAAGTGTTTTATAACTAAAGTAGTGTAGGGATTATTTAACGTTTACTGTTCCCTTATTAAACTAGAGCGTAACCAAACTAATACTCTCGACAGAGCGTGAGCAGACGTGCTTTTTATTGTCTATATTAATATCTTTAAACACAACTTTGTAAAGATACACTCATTGAACGTTCGTCTGCTGTCTTCATATAACTTATAACACAGAAAATGTCGTCTGCTTGATTTATAAGTTCAGCACACGTTTACGTCATTTCTCGACTGATCGCTTGTTCACAAAAGTACGTCAGAATATCTAATTTCATTCACTTGGGTATTAAGTTATTGTCACGCGTATAGATTGACCAAACAGCCTCAAGTATGGCTCTGACCGTGGTTCTATTAATAAATAATGTTAATTTCACATCTATTCGTTGACAGCGGAACGTGTTTGCTTCATTCAATCCAATTGTCACTCACCTCGCCATGTATATTTCACAACTTAATATTATATATTTATTAATTTCACTTCATTTATGTTTTCCTCTCGGTTTTTTTTGGCGAACCGAATTTTAGAGAACAGATTTAAAATTTGAATTTGTTCGAAAATAATAATAAACTAATTGTAATATTTCGGTTTCGCATTCGCCTAATGACTGAGCTATTTTAAACGTCGAGTACTATTTATACTGACTTTCAATAAAGGAAATGGCGTCAACCCGCGATTTTATCGTTATCTGAGTATATTTAAAATCACCCTTCTCGTCCCACAGGTTACCTTACGTTCGTCTGATTTAAATAAAAACACGTCAACCGAGCTTATTTACATATAACCAATATCATAATTATATATACCAAAATAAGATAAACATTTAGAGAAAGGCAGCTAGTATGCACAGCGATCAGTTGGTTCTGATATAGATTATAACTTTTGATTTATATGTACGTGTGAACGAAAAAGGATGTTCACTCTCCATGCATGAAAATACTCTTTTAACCTAGTGAAACGCATATTTCGATAATGAATCACCTATTAAACACCCAAAATGACAGATTAAAATATTTAAATTACCGTAGCAACGAGATGGGAATGCAGCGGTTACATTTAATCCACTGCAATGTATATGGAAAAGTGATACTCTGAAAACAAAGAGGGAGCTTGAAAGAAATCAAGATTCAAATCACATATTTGGGAAAACTATATATTCTTTATTGATGGTAATAATAACATTTCTTAACACTTTCCCACATGCAGAGGTATTTTGACGCAATAACAGCAGACGACTTTCGAAAACATTATGAAAACATTGTGGCCACAATGTTTCCAACTTAATTTAACAATTTAGCTATCTTTTATGGAGATTGATCATGTATTTGTCACTATGTTTTTAAAGTCGTCCGCTGCAGATTTGTCGTACGTGGGAAATGGTTATTTTCGGATACAAAGTTATAGATCTGCCTATATACACCTTCACGCAGTCTTACTTTGCATTTCTCTGTTAGCAAATCGGTCTTTGGTGTTATTGAAAAGCGAATTGAGGTGAAGATTTGATCACAAATAAATAAAGCAGGTTCGCCTCAAATAATATACAGTCAATTATCCTTATCTCATTGCACTCCTGTGACTGAAATTCTTGATAAATATCGATTCATTAGTTGCGAGCAACGTGGATCAATATCAGACTGCTTGAATGTATAAGCTGATCCTAGTCTACACTTTTCGCAAATGTTGTATGAATTATTACGATGCGACAAGCATACATGCTGTTAAAAGCCTTGAATAGGAGGATAAGGCTTAACACATTTGAGCTTTCCCGCGAGAAAACCAACATTATGGCATCTGCGTAATGTACCAGATCATCCTGCGCTGTCCTCGCAGACTGATCCGGGCCGATACATTCCGTCTCCAAGGGATAGAGGTATATAGTAACGATTCCTAACACAGAAAATCCACAAGAGGCGAAAAGTGTCCGCCCGGGTTAGCCTGCACGGCATGTTTAGACTGATCCGGCTCGATACTTTACGCAGAGACCACAATGTTGGTTTTCTCGCGAGACGGCTCGTTTTAGGACGGTGTTCACGTGGTGCGACTCTGCAACGCCGTTCTACTTTAATTATCGTCCGATCTATTGACGTCCTTTATTTTTAATCGTACCGTGACATATTGTCCGCTTTTAGATTTGTGAATGAAAGTTTGTAAATACTATCGTGATTATTATGCTAACCCTGTTCAAGACTGTTTTGCTATAACACTTGATAATAAACACACAAAAAAGTGTACACCTTGTTTTATACGAAACATATATTTCAGTTCGATCCCCGATAAAAAAAACACTTTACGAATGGAAGTGCCTTTCCCTCCTTTGCGATTAGGATTGTGAGGGTTAGCATTACGACTGACTTGTTGGTATCAGGATACAAGCAGCTGGAAACACCATGCAAACAAAACGTAGTATATATATATAGAGAGAGAGAGAGTTTTTCGCCAATATAGTAAGGGCATACCTAGAGTGTATGTGTAAAGTGTTTAAACTTAGCCCATTTTTTTCTTCATAGCAACTGACCAATTTGAAACATTTCAAACAAACAAACATACGTATACAATGCAAATAGCTCCTTTCGAATGCTGAATGAAGACCAAATAATATAATTAGGCCGATCCATGGGACAATTTAACACCTGGATATTAAAAACCAGATACGAAATACCATTATATCAGCCTGCGCGGATTCGAGCACGGTCTTGACTGTTCGTAAAGACATTCGAGTAATTATGTTACATTTATACACTGCTTGCGATCTCGAGCAGAACGTCCAGTCTGTAATCTGATCTGAACGGCAGTACTTATCAGACTCACGGGGGTCAGCTCCCCCTTTTCACGCGGCCTTATAGTTCTTACGTTTACATTGCATGCTTAACCGTGTCCCACATATGGACGCTCTCTGACGCCTCTCCAACATACTTCTTTTGGTAACATCGTGACAAAAGGAGAAATTACTCAAAATGAACAAAGCTTCCTTTTGCCACAATATTTTCAACTCTTTTCAATAATAACACTATTATTTGTAGAGATACTCTATAAGTGTGCCCAGATATGTTTAATGTCGTCCGCTCTAGACGTATAGTATATGGGGAAGGGCTCTACCCTTTTCAACACACAACACATCTAAAACCAACGGTTTTGAAATGATCTAAGCAAAGTTATTAAAAATCTCTAGGAATGAAATATCATTATTAGAAAGAGTTCAAAACATTATGAAAAAAGAGAAGATATTGATCCTCGAGAGCAGTTTTTCAATTCAACCGTGTTTTAAACTGTTTATAGATCGAAAGCGGCAGATGCGTCGATATTACGTCTCTATGTTGGAACGGGTTTAAGGATAGTTTTTTGCATAATTAAGTCTTGCTCTAGTAAGGGAAGGAGAATGATATACAAATGAAGCTCCAAAAATAGATAGTAAATATAGTAAATTATCTAAACACGCCCCTTTAAGGTATTTACACTTCTAGATCAATACCATCCCCAATCGCCCATACTCTAAACGCTATTACTGGACGCGTCGTGCATACATCGTCCATGTCATGAACTTAACGGCGAATTGTGAAGTTACGGATGATATACATGCACATCTACACAGTCTAAGTTACGGATGATATACATGCACATCTACACAGTCTAACCGGAGTCGCCCACTTCAAATTAGCTACTACTCACACACTTTATAAAAGTGTTATGTTCATTGTTCAAAGTGCGCGTGCGCAATGCATATTGGTATACGTGTTGCATGGTCGGGATCATTCTTCATGTGCTTACATGATTCTTGTATGCATAGATGTCAGATGCATATTGTGATGAGGAAATTGTTATTTTGTTATTTTGAGAGATAGGTTGGTAGATCAGACATTTATCATTGATACAATTACCCTTGAAATTCTATCTTGTTATCAAAGTTTATCGGATGCTGGGTACTTCTGTATAAATGTACCCCTTAAATTCGCATGCTGGGTACTTCTGTATAAATGTACCCCTTAAATGATGCATTTTTGCTTTTTTAATCGAAAAAGGCGCAGTGATTTGATCGATAATCGGGAAACAATGCAGTAATGTGTAATCCTACCCGATTGCATATCTAGTATCTTAAGTCTTATGTAACAGCGAGTTTTTGTAATGGTATGGAATAACGCTGATAAGATTGGGAATACTTTTTACATGTCTAGAATATCCAATTTCGCCCACGCACATCACTACTATAATAGTTTACCTTTTCCCATCGAATCTGCAGCAAACAGCAAATAAGCAAATAATTGTTTTAAAATGACCTCTAAGTTAGAGTATTATAATTGAATCAAATTGTAACTATAATGATACTTACGCTAAAACCAAGCTACATTTCAACTCTGTATCAAACGTGTTCTTTCAACTATTCCTTTCATAGCTAATGACACTTGTTTTTATAACGTAAACGGAAAGTAAATTTAAGTTAACTGATGTAGATCGTAGATCTGTTATTATTTTATATACCTCCAGTCCAGTCAGGTTTTACACGTGAGTCTCAGATGAGACGATTCTTTTGAGTACCCACAACATAGTGTTGAAGGGTCAGATAATCTAGACATACACTTTTTGCCTCCTGTGGATTTTCTGTTTCAGGAATCATTTCTCTATACATCTCTTCCCCTGAGACGAAACGTGTCGGCCCGGATTAGTCTGCGAGGACTACGCATGCTGATCTGTGTCGATACGTTGCGCGGAGCCCATATATGTTTAATTTTCTCGTGGAACGGCTCAAATGAAAAATGGAAAATCTCTGTGAATGAAAGCCTTTTTTTATCGAATAGATTTGTAAACAATGTGACAAAATCATGAGCGATATCTCTCTCCCTATTCACACTGTTTTCAAAAATATCTTCTGGACATTCGTCAAACTGCGTTCTGCATGGGGAAAGGGAACTCATGATCGAGAGACATTCCTATCATAACAGACTGACTGCTTAAGCACATGAAAACGAGCACTAACAGAAGTTTTAGATGGAACTCCTACGTACATATCAGGCTGCAAAAAACACGATGATTCATTAACCCTTTCCCCCATACGACAATTCTGCAGCAGATGACATTGAATATATTTTGTCCAAAAATGAAAAATCTCTATAATTGAATGGATAACCTATGACTTAAAGTGGAAAACATTGTGGCAAATGGAGAAATTGCACTTTTTGTGCAATTTCTTCTTTTGTCGCTATGTTTTTAAAAAGCCGTCTGCAGCAGAGGCGTCAGAAAGCGTCTATATGAGGAAAAGTGTTAATTGCAAATTACACCTTTATATCTTATTTCAAGGGTAAAACTACCTGTTATGCATATTTGAGGTTATAGACAAGAATGCAATAACCTTCAACTATTTCATGATGCATTCAGAAGCGGGTGCAACTAAGTAACGTCACACACAAAACAACCTCCTTCCGATCAGTCATGAACGATCTGGATCTGTTTGCTTATCCATTCGGCCTGATCGTGACGTTGTGTGATCGTCATTGACGTTTGTTTAAAAGGAAACATATATCTAAACGGACTCGGACATTTCCGTAAATAACCGTTATATCGGTATTGTACGTTGGGACAAATGCACAAACAATACTAATCTCATACGAGTTTGGACGGACATCACCGGGTCTTTATACAGTTTGTGAATACCGACTTCATACGGATATCGCCGAGACCATAAGAGCAGTTATACTGTAAAGATCGGTTTTCGTCTGACGTTGCCCTATGTATCAATTTGCGGATACATATCGGAAATGAAACAGGGTGCAGAATTCCGGGGGTTTCATTTGTACCATCTTGTCGTTGTGCAGGTAGATAGGACAATAAAACGTCTTGGTGAGTCAGACAGAATGCACGTTCTTTTATTCTAACCAATACATAATAGGAATTTCTCGGCGAATTTAGCAAATAAAGAAATTGCTCATCGTGAGTAATTTCTGCTTTAATCATACAATTTTCAACTTTTTTCAATATTTGAACTTTCATTTAAAGACATATTCCAAGATGTTTCACCTAAATATATTGTATGTGTGAAAAGGGGTTAAACTGGAGGTACCCTGTTCTTCTTGTCACGTTTAAATAAAATATAAAATAATGTGTAAGGAATACGGTATGAACTACTCCTTTGCTTTTCATAAATAAAATCATTAAATAGCGCATAATTTAAACTTCTTTTTTTTACCATATAAGGGCATTTCTTTTAATTCAAAACCGCGGCACGTTTCAACCTTTTTATTTTTTTTATCTATTCAAATATTTTAAACTCTTCCCTGCGTAAAAAGTATAACCTTGAACATAACGACACCAGTGTTGATTAAGACTTAAACATAGTGTAGACAATGAGTAATTACTGGCTTTAGATATTTCCTTCTTTGCACATGTCAAGATCGTATGATTACGGTGAGTCGTGTAGTTTAAACCCTTACCCTCATACGATAATTCTGCAGTAGGCGACTTTTAACATATTTGGTCAAAACATAGAACATATCTATACTTGAATGGACCTATGACTAAAAGTTAAAAACATTGTGTCAAAAGGAGAAATTGCACGTTCTGTCACTTTGTTTTCAAAAAGCTGTTTGCTCCAAATGCGTCAAAAAGCGTCTATATGAGGGAAAGGGTTAACAAAACAGATACACTTAACAACTAAGGACACTGTAGTTCCAGATAAACATGCGCATAAAAATAATAAAACATTGACCCGGATCAGCCTAAGCATGCCGCGCAGGCTAACCCGGACTTGCATGTTTCGCATCCTGTGGAATTTCTGTTTCAGGAAGTATTACTTCATACCTCCATCCCAATTAAACGGAATGAGTCGGCCCGGATTAGCCTTCGTGGGCTGAGCAGGCTCATATATCGACCTGACCCTGAACTGATGACTGAATAGTCAATAAAATGGCTACTAGATTAAATAATGTATTGGGGTTTAACACCGCTTCAACAATCTTTCAGTCACTTCAGGACGACAAGTTCATTGACTCGTGTGTTTCCTGACTTTCTCACACCAGTTCTTTATACAACACATTATCCAAGCACCTGGTTGTTTTTTCACATATACTATTAGCACATTGGTTGAAGACGAATCAGGTAAAGAATTGGGTTCGAGCTCAAAACTCATGGATTGACAGCCCGCGTCGCTAGCGGGACTTTATGGTGCTCTTTGGATTGCGACTTAAGCGACCGATGCGCTGAAATGAGGATAAGCTTTGACTCGTATCACTGGTTAACGCCGTGATATCACTGATACACGGGTTAAAAGCGTCGTAAAACACCACGTATAAACAAACAAATCAAAACAATGTTATAACTTGACACTGACAATTAACTTTTTTTAGGATTTAACCGATATCGGACACGTTCTCTGGAGACCCTTGTGATAAAAATGAATATTTTCTGTCATAATAATTTCTCTTTTTTTTCTCTCACAGTTTTTCCAACATCAAATATCAATTTTTTCATTTTAAAAAACAAAACGAGAAAATTCCCCTTTTGCCACAAGGTTTTCAACTTTTTCGTTAATAATAACGACATAAATAAATAACGTCAGTGTTATTGACTATATATGTTTTAAAAGTCATCTAATGTAGATGTGTTGTACATGTGGGAAAGGGATAATGGTCGTCATTCGATCGGGAGGTTCTAAGTACTTTTAAATTACCATTTATTACTTTGTTTGCAAGTCAGAAGACTCAACAACACGAAACAAACGTCATTAGTATAGTAGCCCACGGGTCTCGATATACCTACACAAAGGTAATTGGATCACGATGGTTTTGGTACATTGAAATAACCAAATTGATGGTGGAAGGGGGTTATTGCAGCGAGTTTCATCCAATTGAGACGATGGAAAGTTGTCATTTGAGCTGGTTATCTTTTTTTCACTTTGTTATCAATAACCTTCTGCGGTAGGAGCAACGCAGGTCGCCAGGAAAAGGGTAACTTTTGGCCTTGCTATTATGTTCATGGGCCATCTCGCGAGAAAACGAACATTATGGACTCTGCGTAAAGTGTCGACCCTGCTCAACCTAAGTATGCCAGATGGACATTTTTCGCCTCCTGTAGATGTTCTGTTTCAGGAATAATTACTCTATACCTCCTGATACGGAATGTGTCGGCCGGATCAATCTGTGCGGACAACGCAGACTGATCTGGTCGATACATTACGCAGATTCCATAATGTTGATTTTCTCGCGAGACGGCTCATATGTATTTTATATCGGGTTTGTTAATGGGTTATTTACAAGGGTGAAAGGCATTTTCTATAGTGTTTGTTTTGTATAAAAATCTCTTTGAAAAACATTTAAAAAAAGACCACAACATCTTTATGTCCTGTTTTACAAATATAATATGTACTTTAGTATATTATTCAGGTTAATATGAAAGTCATCATTTGAAGAATTAAACTACACATATCCGGCTTAAGTATTTCCAATACGCTATTTGGATGCCTCTGCAGCAAACGACTTGTGACAACATTGTGGCAAACAAAGAAGATCCTTATAATGATAAATTTCTCCTTTTGCAACAATGTTTTCAACTTTGTTCAATATTTTTTATTTAATTTATAGAGGGTTTCCAAATGTTTGACATCATGTTCTAAAATATGTCTGCTGCAGATATGAGCCGTCTCGCGAGAAAGCCAATATGGCGATCTATCTGTCTGCTGCAAATATGAGCCGTCTCGCGAGAAAGCCAATATGGCGATATCTGCGTAAAGTAAGCCAAAGCATGCTGCATAGGCTTACCCGGATAAACACATTTCGCCTCTTGTGGATTTTCTGTTTCAAGAATCATTTCTCTATACCTCGTAGACAGAATGTGTCGGCTAGGATCAGTCTGCGCGAATAGATACAATACGCATATGCCATAATGTTGGTTTTCTCTCGGGACGGCTCATATGTTGTTTGTGGGAAAGAGTTAGCTGTAGACGGACAGTGTAGGTCCTGATGAGACTGTGATGATACCCAAGCTGACCTGCGTATTCACATTTCGTACAGGATTCATGACGATCAATCTCTTGACGCGACTTAACCCTTTTCAACATGCAGAATATCTACAGATGACGACTTTGAAAAGTATTTGCAAAATAGTGAAAATAATATATAACATATTTTTCTTATAATTGAATAAAGTTGAAAGCACTGTGACAAAAGGAGAAATTGCTAGTTTTGAGCACTTCCTCCTTTTGTCACAGTGTTTTCAGAAGTCGTCTTCTGCAGAGGCGTCAGAAAGCGTCTATATGTGAGAAAGGGCTAAAATAGGTAACATCATACTTTTCTCACTCTACCTATTTGTTTTATTTAACGTGATGTGAAATACATGTTTGGTGTTTAATGTTGCTTTCTTCCGTTTAGAAAGGTCGTTCTGTCAATTGTAAAAACAGTAAATAGTGGGCGTGACACCTGCACCGTCATACTGCAAACAAAACTACTGGTGATTTATATTTTGCGGCCAACAAAACCCGGATTTATCCGAGCTTCGGATCTCATCTGAATCTTAAGGGGGCTGTTAATCAGTCAACGAATCACTTTAATACTTTCAACGTGTATTCTATATTAGTTGTGGACGGACTTGACTCGCAATGTGATTGGTCATTAACAAGGACCAACTTACGTCACCACAAGTGAAGGAATCAGTTATCAAATTACGTAACAAGTGGTCGTACAACGCTAACATATAAACCTTACTGTCACTACAGATGAGGAATCGGTTATCAAATAACTTAACACGTGGCCGTACTATGCTGACAGATAAACATTTACGTCGATACAGATGAGGAATCGGTTATCAAATAACGTAACATGTGGTCGTACAATGCTGACAGAAAAACCTTTACGTCATTACGAATGACACAATCAAGTATTAATTAAATAACGTAGCAAGTGGTCGTACAATGCTGACAGATAAACCTTTAAGTCACTAACGGTGGCGGAATCAGTTATCAAATAACTTAACACGTGGTCGTACAATGCTGACAGATAAACCGTTAAGTCACTAACGGTGGCGGAATCAGTTATCAAATAACTTAACAAGTGGTCGTAAAATGCTGACAGATAAACATTTACGTCATTACGAATGACGCAATCAAGTATTAATTAAATAACGTAACAAGTTGTCGTACAATGCTGACAGATAAACCTTTACGCCACTACAGATGTCGGAATCCGTTATCAAATTACGTAACATGTGGTCGTAATATGCTGACAGATAAACCACAGATTACCGGGTGCATACTATAGTGTTATCACAGAATAACAAGTGCAACGCAATGAGTTTCTTAACCCTTTTCAACGAACAGAAGCTGACACGTTTAAAGAAAATGTGACAAAAGAGGCGATTTATAATGAGAAATTTCTTTTTTTGCCACAACGTTTTCAACTTTAATAAATATTTTAAGTTTCATTTGTACAGATTGTCCATGTGTTTGCCTTGATTTTCTTTTCAAAGTTTGTGGGCTGCCTTGTCCCAATGCATATGTAGCAGATTTTGAACATGTTGCGTTTAAAGGTAGAATACTTAAAAAAGTAAGCGTTATTTGCACATAATGTTTTAAATTTATATAAAGCGTTAAGATGTTTCAATTTTAACGCAATGTATTTTTAAATCAGACGTCTCCAGCAGTTCTTCGTCAGGTAATCGACAAACCCTTTCCCTCATACGAAATTATGTAGCAGACGACTTGAACATATTTTGTTAAAAAATTGGAAAATCTCTATAATTGAATAGATAACCTATGACTAAAAGAGGAAATAATTGTGGCAAAAGGGACATGAGCTATTACTTCTACCGTCACTATGTTTTCAAAAAGCCGTCTGCTTTAGAGGCGCCAGAAAGCGTCTTTATGATGGAAACGGTTAAGTTTAATTTTCTGGCAGAACAGTTTCAAAGTAAACAATTAAGAAACTCCCAAGTGCAATGTAAATACTTATTCGGAATCGATCCAAAATGTTTCATCTGTACCGCAGCATACGAAAGTGTTCCTTTAAAGCCATATTTAAGGACAATTTCTAGGAATACATTAGACATTGCTCATCGTTTTGAATAATTGCATCATACATAAAAATAACTATATCATCGTGCTTATAATATAAGCAATATGTCATTACCCAATTGTGTAAAACGTATGTGCGTTTACGCCAAAACGGCCAAGTTTGACGTTTTCGGGCGATACATAGGAAAAATAAGAAAATCATCACATATTTAGGTTTTACTGTGTCAAATATTCATAGAATTTATCGAACGTAATATGTATGGATACTCTCAGACTTATAAACACCCAGTATCATTAGCGTTATTTGACCGTAACCCTTTCCCGCTTACAACACATCTGCAGTAGACGACTTTGAAAATGTCAATTCAAAATAATGGACAATCTGTATTTATTGTAGGAATTGCGACAAAAGGAAAAATTGCTCGTTTTGAGCAATTTCTCCTTTTGCCATGATGTTTTCAAAATAACAATGTAAAATTTAATGTCTCAGTGGCAAACAATGCATATTTCAGGAGAGACAGCTCGTCACGAGCTGTTTTTTAGCTGTCTTTCCTGAATCTACATTGTTTGCAAAAGCATTTAATTGCCTTTGCCAGCGAAAAAGTTAAATAATCTCATTAAAAAAAGACCTAAACTTCGCTCGCTCGAATATAGATCTGATGACTGTCCCATACAGGTCGTATCAGATTGACTTTTACATCAAAAAATAAAATTGTTTCTATCCTCCGGTATAAAACATAAATAAACGATATCGAGCGAGTTCATTGAACATAAAAACCGAACACGTACTCACGATCGAACTAAATAACCTCCATCCATTAGACGAATGCTTTTATTGACGCCTTTTACCCTTTCTCAAATTTAAAGCAGACGGTTTTGAAAACACCTTGACAAAATCTTGAATATATATATTTACGAATGAAAGCAAAATTGTAAGATTGAGTTTTTAACATAATAGCAAACAAAAAATTGATCACTAGTACTATGAGCTATTTATCCGTTTGTCACAATGTTCTTAAAGTTCGTTTTTTGAAGATAAGTACACACAAAGACGTCTGCATGTTTTGGGAGGGAGATTAACCACTTTACGACGTTGTCGTGGTTTTAACAACAACAACAACAACAACAACAAAGCGATTTACGTTGGGGTTGTCATAAATACTGGCATTTAAATGGCTGAAATGTATCGACGTCATAGTATACACGTTAACGACAAAACAATTACATGTACCAAGCAATAAAACAGTGCTCACGTAAAACATTTACTTGCCGTTTATAAAATGCATTTATTCATCAGGATCGTCTGCTTTAACCCTTTCCCCCATATATACGCTTTCTGGCTATATATATTTATGCAAGTGGCTTTTCGAAAACATGTCAACAAAAGAAGAAACTGCTCTAAAAGAGCAATTTCTCTTTTTGTCACCATAGTTTTAACTTTATTCAAGGATTGTACTTTCATGTTCAGGGATTTTCCAATTTGTTCGGGTATGTTTTCAAAGTCGTCTTGTTGTATCTCGGACATACATTAGGGTCGTCTGCTTTAAACACACCTGATGGAAACAAATCTAAATCGCTGAATATTTGAAGTACACGTTGTAAACAGAGTAGAAGACATCGTGAGTCGTCTGTTCTACAGATGTCCTATGTGGTTTTTGTCAGAGAAGGGTTCACGTTTTAATGACAACTCTTTAGCCCTTTCCCTCATACGACAATTCTGCAGCAGACGGCTTTGAACAGTTTTTGTCAACAAATAGAAAATCTCTGTAATTGAATGGATAACCTATGACTAAAAGTTTTGTGCAATTTCTTCTTTTGTCACTATGTTTTCAAAAAGCCGTATGCTGCAGAGTCAGAAAGCGTCTAAGTGAGGGAAAGGGTTAAGATCAAACATGTTGTTGTTTTTTTGTAAATCGACGTAAGCAAGATGATATGAGATTGTTGCCTAACGCATTACAGGCCTTATATATTTTTTTAGAGTCGTCTGTCTTGCAGATATGGGACAGACATGTAATACTTTGAATATTGGAAGTGTTACTTGGTTATAGAGTTTATCCCTTTCGCTGTCAAAGACAATTACAGGCTTTTGACAATTAATGCAGCTTCAGATTACGAGTTGTCTCCCCTGAAATCTGCATTGTTTGCCACTAAGTTATTACATTTTACCAAATTTCCTGATGGACGAAACATGAAACTCGACAACAAAAGATTTAACGCATTGAGGGAAAGGGTGAACTTATTTATGATGATCTTTACTCTGCTTTGTTATAAAGTTATCATAAGTGGATTGCTGCCTTGACGTAAAACATCGTCTGTATACAATGATCGGGCGTTTTTAGATCCTGCAACAATCTTATAGCATAGAGGGAAAACAAATCAAAATCTGAAATGTCTGTTATTTTAAAGTTTAGTATAACCATTAAAGGAAGCGGTAATTGATTTTAATGAAAATATGGTAGTGCAGTTATTATTACAGAGTAATGATTCCTGAAACAGAAAATCCACAAGAGGCGAAAAGTGTCTATCCGGGTAAGCCTGCGCGGCATGATTAGGCTGATCCGGATCGACACTTTACGCATAGTCCATAATGTTTGTTTTTCTCGCGAGACAGCTCATTTGTCTATACAGGAACGGATTAAAACCAATGTGTAGCACGAGAAGGGTTGACATAACTGCGGAAATAAACATTGAACGTCTTGAGTTTAAACGTGTGAAATGTTATTACTGGGTTTAACCTGGACGTGAATTGGATTTGGATTACTGCGTATTAATCCTTACCTAATATAGACGCTTTCTGACGCCTCTGCAGCATACGGCTTTTTGAAAACATAGTGACAAAAGAACAAATTGCACAAAACGTGCAATTTCTTCTTTTGTCATTATGTTTTCAACTTTTTGTCATAGGTTATCCATTCAATTATAGAGATTTTCTATGCTTTGACAAAATACGTTCAAAGTCGTCTGCTGCAGAAATGTCGTATGAGGGAAAGGGTTAAACCTTACCTAATACAAACAAATCTGCAGCAAACGTTATAGAACACTTTCTTTATACAAGACAGTTTATGTGTTGAATATGGTTGAAAACATTGTGGCAAAAAGATTGATTGATTGGGATTAACGCCGTTTTTAACAATTTCTCAGTCATATCACGGCGGCCAGTTTACTTACTCATATGTGGCAAAAAGAGAAATTGCTCATGATGAGCAATTTCTCTTTTTTTTCACAATGATTTCAATAGTCGTCTGCTACAGAGGCATCATAAAGCGACTACATTTTGGAAAGTGTTACTCCCTATCTAGATTACAAACGACTTAAGAGTACCCTGATTTTGACCACGTTTTATGACAGTTTGGAAAGAGGAGATATTACTATAAACGAGCAATATCTCCTTTTCCCAAAATATTGTGAACATTGTAAAGGAATATCACCTCTATCTTTACAGATATGGTATAAAGATGCAATGTAAACTGTATATAACACATGGGAAATAAGTATGGTAAACTCCTCTCATAAACAGTAAAACACATTGTAACCAATGGAGAAAAACGCTCGTTTTGAGCTCTTTTCGATTTTGCACAGTGTTTTCAAAAATTAAAAACACTGATCTGCATTTATGGAAATGAATAATTCCGATTCCGGAGGCAAAACAAAATCAAATGATGGAAGATCTTTCTAAAAAAAATGTTATTACATTAATTATTTTACTATAAAGCCTGTACTAAGAGGAGTTATAATACTAACCTCCGAGTTGTTACCCTTTACAAACACGTGTATGTATAACATATTACACAATGTCGATCTAAATGCGTTTGTAAAACGTGTATATAATTAAGCTTCTTCCCCAGAAGTAATGTTTTTTATGCAAAGATAGTTCTAGATGCGATGGAAAAAGGTTAACAATTGTCTGAATGCATACGGTAACAATTATGAAAACAAAATTAAGATTGAAATTCTATATGAACGAAACACATGTTCATAGCAAGCCTGATTAATTATGTGTAATATCACTTGACATACCTTTGTCGCTGTGCAGTTGGAAATTTAAAATCAAACACAGAAGATATGTACTTTGGTTCTCTTCTATAATGCCTTATTAGTTAAAGCATACAATGTAGCCCTAGTGTTATGGGATTATGTTCTACTCTTTATTCATGAAAGAGATACGTATCTTAATAAACAGAGACTATCTTTCTAACATAACCAGGGACGTAGTGTCCCTGATATAACGCTTTCCAACATACATCAAATGTACAGCAAACGACTTTGAAGTCATTTTGACAAAAACTTGGAAAGTCTCCATAAATAAAGATATGATGACTGAAAGAAAGTTGATATATTGTGACAAAATGAGAAATCGCTCATTTTGCGCAATGTTTACCTTTTGTCAGTCGTCTTCTTCATATACCTCATACATCAATTATATGTGGGAAAGGGTAAATATAGCTAGAAAAATTAGTTTTTCGTGTTTCTTTAATTAAAAGAGACATTGCTCTAAGACATATGTTCCTCTAACAATGATAGACACCCTCTCTAAAGTAGAGAACTATTTGTCTCAGATAAACGGATAGTTCTTTAAAATTAGAAACATATTTCATAACCGAACGAAAAGGCTTTTCGCATGGTTCCGTAAATGGTAGCACATTTATAAGAATGGTCATAATGAGCAATTTCTCCATTTGCCACAATG
>JAUELF010245185.1:0-12264 GCA_031471495.1 Clinocardium nuttallii | reverse complement strand
GCCGACCTGGAATACCCAGCTCGGCCATCGGTGTTCCACTCCCGTAACAGTGTCCCACTCCATTGACAAAAGCCGGAACGCCGACCTGAAACACCGAGCTTGGCCATCGGTGTTGGTATGTATATACCAATTTGAATGCCGACCTTGAAAATCGAGCTCGGCCATTGGCATTCGAATTTATTTAGCTATCTGAACGCCGACCTGTCGGGCCATCGATGTTCGAATTGATATAGCAATTTGAACGCCGACCTTGAATATCGAGCTCTGTAATCGATGTTCCACTCCCGTGATAAAAGACGGAACGCCGAGCTCGGCCGAAGGCATTCGCATTTATATAGGAATCTGATCGCCGACCTTGAACTGCGAGCTCGGCCATCGATGTTCGAATTGATATAGCAATTTCAACGCCGACGTTGAATATCGAGCTCGGTAATCAATGTTGTACTCCCGTGACAAAATATGGAACGCCGAGCTCGGCCAAAGGCATTCGCATTTATATAGCAATCTGATCGCCGACCTGGAATATCGAGCTAGGTCATTGGTGTTCCACTCCCGTGACAAAAGCCGGAGCGCCGACCTGGAACAAAGGGCTCGGCCATCGGCATTTCAATTTATATAGAAATCTAAACGCCGACCTGGAACACCGAGCTCGGCCATCGGTGGTCGAATTTATATAGCAATTTGAACGCCGACCTGGAATATTTAGCTCGGCCATCGGCATTCGAATTTATATATCAATCTGAACGTCGACCTGGAAAACCGAGCTCGGCCATCAGTGTTTGAATTTATATAGTATTTTGTGTTTATTTGGTCTTGAGGTGTATTATTATATTTAAGTAAATAAAGGTACTTAAACAAAATTTAAACAAAATTTGAAATCATGAGTAAACCTTGTCCTCATACAGGCAATATTTGACGCCTCTGCAGCAGACGACTTTTGAAAGCATTATGACAAATGGAGAAATTGCTAATAATGAGCAAATTCTCGTTCTGCCACAATTTTTCATTTTTATTTATTAAATTTCTATTTAATTTGTATATACTATACAAAGGTCGGTGTTAAGATTGCTATATAAATTCGAATGCCGAAGGCCGAGCTCGATATTCCAGGTCGGTGTTCCTATTGCCATATAAATTAGAACACTGATGGCCGAGCTCGGTGTTCACGGTCGGCGTTCCGGCTTTTGTCACAGGAGTGGAACGCTGTCACGGGAGTGGAACACCGAAGGCCGAGCTCGGTATTCCAGGTCGGTGTTCAGATTGCAATATAAATTCGAACACCGATGGCCGAGCTCAGTGTTGCATATCGGCGTTCCGGCTTTTGTCACGCGAGTGGAACGCTGTCACGTGAATGGAACACCGATGGCCGAGCTCGATATTCCAGGTCGGCGTTCAGAATGCTTTATCAATTCGAACACCAATGGCCGAGCTCGGTGTTCCAGGTCGGCGTTCAGATTGCTATATAAAATTCGAATGCCGCTGGCTGAGCTCGATATTCCAGGTCTGCATTCAAATTGCTATATAAATTCGAACACCGATGGCTGAGCTCTGTGTCCACAGTCGGCGTTCTGATTGCTATATAAATTCGAATGCCGATGGCCGAGCTCGATATTCCAGGTCGGCGTTCAAATTGCTATATAAATTCGAATGCCGATGGCCGAGCTCGATATTCCAGGTAGGCGTTCAGATTGCCCTATTTATTCCAATGCCGATGGCAGTGCTTGATATTCCAGGTCGGCGTTCAAATTGCTATATATATTCGAACTCGGATGACAGAGCTCGGTGTTGCAGGTCGGCGTTCTGGCTTTTGTCACGGTAGTGGAACGCTGTCACGGGATCGGAACACCGATGGCTGAGCTCGGTATTTCAGGTCGGCGTTCTGATTGCTATATACATGTTATCACCGATGACCGAGCTCGGTGTTGCAGGTCGGCTTTCCGGCTTTAGTCACGGGAGTGAAACGCTCTCACGGTAGTGGAGCACCGATGGCCGAGCTCGATATTTCAGGTCGGCGTTCAAATTGCCATATAAACTCAAACGATGGCCGAGCTCGGTGTTCCGTGTCGGCGTTCAGATTGCTATATAAATTTGAATGTCGATGGCCTAGCTCGATATTCCATGTCGGCGTTCAAATTGCTATATATGGCCGAGCCCGATGTTCCAGTTCTGCGTTCAGATGCTATATAATTTCGAATTCTGATGGTCATGCTCAATATTCCAGATCGGCGTTCAAATTGCAATATAAATTCGAACACCGATGGCCGAGCTCAGTGTTCCAGGTCGGCGTTCCGGGTTTTTCTCACGGGAGTAGTACATTGATGGCCGTTAACCGATCACAGAGCCAAAATCACACACAAGCAGATATGTTGTATATGTGAAAGGGTTAACTAACGTATCACCTAATACCTTTATCTATAATTGACTAAAATATGCCTATGATATAGAACATTCACGACCCTTTCGTAAGACAAATAACCGTTACAAAAAAGAGTCGGGCTTAAATGAGGTATCAAATGTTCGATAGGTACAACCTCAATCTGATTAAAACAAGACTTTAACTTCACTAGCTCGTTTATAGATCTGATGACTGCCCAATACAGGTCGTCTCAGATTGACATATGCGTTAGCCTGTCAAAGTATTGCTTTCGGTATAAAACAGGTAAGATAACCTTTATTTATTTATCACATGATAATCTTTGTATCCGATCTAATATACCCATTACGTATTACTTTATATGTTACATGTGTAATATAACATGACCGAATCACTATTTTTGTATTCATCCGCGAATATTTGCACAATGGCTGAGAACGTGTATCCGGTAAATACACATATCACTATAGATTGACGAGATAAAGGGACCATTATCGGTCATTAATATATTGGTTTTTGTGATAACAGTTTATTAAGTATTACATGTTGGGACTATTTACTGTCACCGAAAAAGCGATTTTCCTTTTGTGTTTCGTCATGTGATCAAAAGAATCTGACATTCGTTGTTATTTCATAAAGTTTTATTAAACTCGTCCGAGAAATTTGTTATTAAGCTCGACAATGGCTCGCTTAATAGCACATTTCTTGAACTCGTTTAATAAAAACTTTATATAAAACTACAACTCATGTAAGATCTAGAGAAGCGGTTATTACCGGTTGTATAGCATGGGCATTTGATGTATCGTGCGATTACACTGGGCATAAAAGTCTAGCCCGTGCTCATCCGTACTAAAGTGTATAAGGTCAATTCGAGGCGACCCTTTATGCAGGTAAGTAAGATCAAATATACGTACAACGAATTATTTTGGTCGAAATTGAATTTGATTGGTAAACCTATGACATGTGTGTGAGAATGTACCAAAGTAAAGCTAGGTTACTAAGAATAGACCATTTAAAATATATACAAAACTAATGCTTCGTTCAATAACATTCAAATAAATCAATAGATGTAAAAAGAAATCACAGAGAATATTCGCAAATATTTAAGTTAATTTGGGTATGAGAAAAAAGACATGTTTCTACAGCAAATGGAACAGTCTTAAATCCAACACTGTATTGTTAACTAAACACATGTGTCAGTCAAAACCTGTCTGCATGAAGGAATATGGTTACGTGCTTTTTCCCGTAAGCCTATCCAATCATTGTTACGTTATTCTAATGTGTTTCTTTAAATAGGTGATGTGTTTTCATTGTTATCTAAATATGGTATTGAACCATTGTTCGCTATTCCATACTTTTAGGTAACTCCACCGTACTGTGAAAACATGCATTATATTATGTTACGGGCGAAAACCGTTGAAACGAAGTAAAATAATATAATAAACCAGGTTTTTGTTTTAATATATTGATGCATTTAAATGTTATTGAGAAATATTACTTTAATATATGCAAAATGTGCTTTATCTGACGAACTGTAGTAGTGTAATGGTGGGGGTCGAAAGCTTTTAATGCACAGGCGGGACCCATTGGTATATCTGACATTTGTATGAACAGTGTAAGTGTCATTTCACACGATACGATATCTTTCATGCTCGAAGTATATTTAATACAGTTTATTAGCAGTGGTCCCTGGTGTTTTTTTTAGTAAAAGCTGATGGACAAGTAGTTGAGAGTTAAGACCAACCTTGTAACGGAAACGTTAAAACGGTGTTATAAACCCCACAGTGAAACATTATTCAAATTTTACATGTATGTCAAAAAAATATTGATTTCTTTAGGATCATGTTTATTTTTTTCAAAGTTTGATATTTATAGGAATTAAAACAACAGACCTAATAATTTCGGATCACCTCGTATATACATGTACTAAACTGCGTTTTAATTCTAACTGTGTCAACAGCTGTTACATGTATGTTAAGTATCCCAGAACAAATTAAGAAACTAAAATCAAGTAAACGTATCATTTTAAAACAAGGACGTCTTTTTCTCTATGTATTTTTGTCTGTAAGTATATGTCTGTCTGTCTGTCTGTCTCTCTCTCTCTCTCTCTGTCTCTGTCTCTCTCTCTCTCTCTCTCTGTCTCTCTCTCTGTCTCTGTCTCTCTACCTCTCTCTGTCTGTCTGTATGTCGGTCTCTCTCCCTCTCTCTCGCTCATTATGTATCTGTCTCTCTCTGTCTCTGTCTGTCTTTGTCTGTCTATGTATCTCTTTCTCTCTATATATGGGCCACCCCATGAGAACACCGGTGATAGTGACAACATGTTTTTGATTTGGGGATTTTCACATTTTCATATAGTCCAAATTGTCTAGTTTTATTTGATTTACATGTGGACCTCGTGTGACAAATATTGACGCCGTAATGGACATAACAAGAAGACACATATTACTTGCTGTTAAAATGACGTCAACGTCATTTTCGTAATTTATACTCGACGCATACAAAATTTACAACATTTACAGCAACGTTATTTTTACTTTTATCGAAATGGCTAGAATACCTTTAAAGCCATTCAACGTATAATTTCACCTGTACACAATACTACATTGAATGGTGGTGAATTTTACAGCACAACGTTTTGAACAAGATATCAGGGTCGCTCTGAAATACGCACACATGTACACGTATGACATATTGTTTGAGTCTTATTTCCTGTGCTACACGAACAATATTTCTACGCATATGGATGACTATGTGAATGCCGTCGTTTGCATCGATTGCTTACACACTTAGGAAGAATTCAATCTAGATATATATACATCGAAGGAAATTAATTACATGTATTAAGATTTGGCTTTTCTGAAAGTAATCGTTTAACAAGGTCTTATTTCAAATGTATCCGATTTACTAAAATGTGTGAGGTTTGTGATTATAGCAACCTCATAAAGATCTGAGATCAGTGTCCGAGTTTCTGTCGGTTCACTACCAATTCTCAATTAACAATAGTCAAAAGTACACTTGATTGTTTAGATAGTACTACGAAAGCTACGGATTCAGTTGACAGAGATAGAAACTGTCACGGTTGTTTAACTGAATGCATTGTTGTTGAAGACTTTAACAAATAACAACACTACACTTGCATCACAATATAAGTATTCCCTTTTATATAAGTATTTAAACAACGAGTTATTGATATTGCAATACAGACGTGGCACACAAGTATGTGTGATTCTTCAAAAGCTTATTACTACAAATATATAACAACACTGAAACATACCTAAAGATTGACCTGCTTTATATATATATCGACGAACGTTTTAGGTGCTCTAACCACACTTTAGCTATAGAAATAGGCACCATGACAGTATTGGGAAAATATTAAGAATTTGTACTTAATGTTTAAATAGAAACACCTTCATTATTGAAGACGATTTACATATTGTATTGATATGTCCGTTATATGATAACTTAAGAAAACGTTACTTTCCACACAATTGGAATAACAATTCACCAACAAAATACCTTTTTAATACGATAATGCAATGTCAATATAAATTTTTAATTTATATCCTGGCTATATATAAGACATTTGCATTTAAAGAGAGACTAATTTTGAAAGCATCTTCTAATAACTGATATATAAGAACTCTTCAAATGAACAAATCATTTATATAGAAAATATCGAATTGCAGTAATTAGGATGAAGTCATTGCATATATTTGACACTTATATAATTCATGAAGTATGATACTTGGTAAATAACTTTTTACATATGTACAGTTATTTTCCGTATTAAGAATTGTTGTCAAAATTGTGTATATTGTGAGATGCTTTCAAACATTGTTTTGTGTGTAATTTATATGTAGTGTGGACCGGAGGCCTTATATTACAATAAAGGCATATTGTATTGCATTTCATTGTTTAAGTAAATAGAATTTAAAAAATGATGATATTTTTTATCATTTTTTCTTACTTATATTCAGATATGCAGGATTCTGCTTTATTTTTTTTAAATAAAAACAAAAGTTGGTTCTTCAGTGGGGGAACACACATGCAAATGGCAGTTCGGTTGAATAGATAACAACATGTGCAGGTTTATCTTAGTCAAATCAAACATTCAGATCTACAACAGTCTGCTTAACAACAGCTGGGATAGTAGAAAACGACAAAATCAATGCCGTTTATTTTTCATCCTTAGTTGGCTTTTAACATTTCTTTCAAACTTACTCTCAGGAAGAATGTAAAACCGAATGGACAAGGGACATTCTTACCAGGCTGAACAAATGCATAAGCTTATCTGGATTTCATTAGTCGCAAAGTTATAAAGATGATATTACCATATACATATATATATATATAATTATAAAGCATAACTCTACTTTAATGTCCTATGATATGTACCATATATCATCTGCAAAACAAATAACAACCGCCGGGCCGATCTTTCATAATGCCGCCATCATGTAAAAAGTGTACACCACCGATCCATGGCTGCATAACATTGTATTGAAAAGGAAAATATATGCCATATATTTACAGACAGTCAGTTGCCTAGAATGAATAATGGGTTGAATATTGCTCAAAATAATTCATAGTAATTAACTACATGTTATCACCGTATTAACAGAAGGTTTGTTAAGCGTACACGTATCCAACATGAATCACAGCATACGACATAAACATGAATCACAGCATACAACATAAACCTAACAACCGATGAATCACAGCATACGACATAAACCTAACAACTGATCAAGATCCTTTCAGCAAACTGTGTATTTCCAATGGTTAAAAAAATATCTAGAATCATTGTTGCCTCGGGAGATCAGTATACAACAACATGAACAGCGATTCCAAGTTCAATCTTTGAGTGATAATTACGTAATTTTCTTAGGCGATGTCACTATCTCCGGTTTCCTGTTTGAGCGGCCCATTTATTATTATATATCTTATTAAGTTCATGTTTTATCTTCCGCTTCTGTCCATCCCTCCGATGAGAGAATTACCTCGCTGTAAACGATATCTTATTTTCCTTTCTCTAGAATGATAATTAAAAAACACCAACAACTCTTTATTTTACATAATAACGACCTAGTACTCTTCGTTTTGTAGACAGCACACAATGAGGACATTAATTAAACGTGTATGTACAGTGTTTACAGTTGCTGCTATCCTGCTAGTCCTACGGTATTACACAGGTAATCTTTCACAATGATTATGCAACGATGTGACTATTTGATTGGTACTCTGCGAAAGCCAACTTTATGACATCAACGACCAGTGTAGATCTAGACCAACTTATGTATCTGTGTAACTTGATCAGAACTAAATACTAAATACGCTTTTTTTCACATTGAAATTTGTTACACATTCAGCATTTTTCTTTATCAAAAATCCGATCATCACCCAAGGAGTCATTCCCAGTTTCTTTTCTTTTTCTTAATTATAAGATAGTGGTACACTTTTGGGCACATCGTGTCCACGTAAATAGGGCATGTCTTATACTTATCATGCGACTTTGGATAACCTTTCTTATAGAACACATTAAAGGTTAATAAGGTGGGCCTTATCAGAGAAGATAACACATGTCATTAAGAATTAAAACACTAGAACGTAAAACATATTGTAAACACTGAGTCTGGTAATCGGCGTACTATAGTAAATGCGCACCGATAAAAACAGCTTTTTTAATTTATAAACTCAATAAAAACAAATGATAACTTAAAGTGAGTCACCTAATTAGGGCGGTACATGTTATGTTTGTCCGCATAAATCATGCTTTATACATGGAATTATATTTGTCTTGACAGATCAATTTGATAATGATACATCGTTGAATGACAACCTTTCCGATATGTTGAAGAATGGGTACAGAACACACATGGACGATACAAGCTATGGCGTACACATGGCAGAAAGGTTAAATAAAATATCTCTGGTCTGCAACAATCTCCACAGTACCCATCTACACAAAAAGTCGACGTACAAATCGAAAATCTACTTTATACCGGAATATAAGCTCTCATATTGTGGAGTTGGGAAAACAGGAAGCACGTTTTACAAATATCTATTTGCAATACTGACAGAAACAGATGGTGACATAAAACCGCTGCAAACGAAATCCAGATCAAAGGTTCACATGGACATGTCAAAGTTTCGTGTGCCTTACACTGATCAAAATTGGAAATATTCAGCTACTCTGATAACACCAGGCCGAAACCCATATTCCCGTTTATATTCCGCCTATATAGATCGAGTCACCATACCCTCTATTTCACCTCCTATTCGAAAAGGTAGTAAGTGTCTATTCGATGTTACATTTGAAGAGTTTCTGATATATGTCGTTCGTCAGACTAGAATAGGTAAGATGGATCATCACTGGAGTCCAATATATCTTATTTGTAAAACATGCGAAGTCAATACGACCTATGTTATTAAGCAAGAGACATTCCGGAATGACACACAGTATTTACTCGGGAGATTAAAACTTACCAGAAACAAAAGTGATGCTTTAGATACGATACTCAAACAGTCTCAGGTAAGATGGACTATCACTGGGGTTGTAATGGAGGTGGTAGGACTACCACGCGGAGAGTTTCTTGAACCAGGATGCATCGGTTTGTACGGTGCTGCAATAAAACTATGGTACGCGTTTCAAGTTCAAGGTTACATCGATGAAAAGATTGAATTTGGGGATATGTACAATGGTGCCTTCGATACGCTGAGTGTTGATCGTATTTTAGAGACAATATTAACAACGATAGAGGAGTATCCATTGTCCAAAAGAGAACGTATATTACAACGACAGAGATTTTCAGTCAATGCTTACAGAGATGTCAATGAAAATGTTATCGAAGATATAAAACGAATTTTTGGACCTGATTTTGACATGTTTGGATATTCCTATGAGCCACCAAGAGCATAGTATATTTTCATTGGCTAAGTACTTCTCGAGATTTCGAACACAATATTACCTGAAGCGAGGTCATATGACTAAGGCAACGTAATTACATTTCGAAAAATATTGATACTTAAATTGCCTATGCCTTTTAGCAAAACACATGTTATATCCTGAGCAACAGATTGACGAAACACAAAGCGTGTCTCATATTTTCTCTATTAACTAAACTATACGTATACCGATAGTAAAGACTCTGGAGAGAATATGTGGATGCACTTAATATCAAGAAGTACTATAAATAAATGCATTGGGTCAACGACTTATTGCCGTATTGCCTTTCAGTAACGGGACCACATAAAGTAAATTGGCGTAAAACCATTTGGGCTAAAAAAAACTGTGTGTTGTGTGAAAATGATGTAACCGGATGGAGAGTAGGGTTGAAGTTGATGAGCGTGTCTCTGTGCATCTGGTCACCTGTGTCGTTATTGTACGCATATGAATCACCCCGAAATCGCTAGATGCGACCGCTATGTGTTCCCTGGATGAACACAATGGTACGATCTTTACGAGTACGGGTTTCAACAGCAAACATGACTTTATATAGGTGTTCACAGATTTCATCCGCGTACAGTGAAGACTCATATAAGCCAGTGCATCCACATGCGCGTTATGAAAACGCATATATGTATATTCTGACAGACATCTTGCAGTTTAGCTCCAGCAGTTGTACGACAATATATACATAAGGTTACACGATGCCAGAGCAGAGTATCATGAAGGTCCCAGATCACCAGACGTTGCTCATATGTTTTCCGGTATTACATTAAAACAAACAGTTGTCCTGCATAGTTATCTTTTACTTGATGATGGCATGAGAAAACAGGTTCAAGGTTGTTTGAAACACAGAGATCAGACCTCTAGATGAGTAGCGGTTTTCATGTTCTGAAATTATACTTGACCTTTGTATCCTTTATGTTGTGGTTAATATAATATGTTGAGGTAAATATAAAATGTTGTGGTAAATATAAAATGTTGAGGTAAATATATAATGTTGTAGTAAATATAATATGTTTATTGTTAATACACGTCACACATTATTTTGAGTAGCCACAACTCGGGGTTACATTACGTATTTAGGGAGAAAAACAGGATTTGCGTATTTGCACTTCTCCTTGTCTAGGATTTTTGAGATTATCAAGATTTAAAAAAAAATCCATATCACTCCATATGTGAGTGCTATAGGTATGCCGGAACTACTTTTTTACGAATTTAACAAATCAGACTTATTGTCATTGTCTGACATTGTATATAGTAAACAAATAGATGTGTTCCATATTTGTCTCGTTACAACTTTTTATTATTGCGGACAAACTGTGTTTGAATGGGACATTTACACAGATTCGTCCGCGTTTTAACAGGTACGAAGACACTAAATAGTTTCATTCTTTCGTCATCAATTAGCATAACATTAAACGAAAAATGTGTTTTTTGGGGTTGATATGTAATATAGCACTGTTATTTCTCAATAATCAGCTGCAAATTTATAATACTAAGTACATGTATTATCACACGCTTCATAATTCGCTTGATGACACACACAGTTTAAGGTTCATGAACGTGTATGAGTTTCGTACACCCATGTTTTGACTTGATACTCCTTTGTGAGTTCAAGTTTCACTACTACTTCACCTTCCTCGTATATGTTAAACATATCTTAATGCACCGTTTGACAACAGCTTTAAGAGTAGCCTCAACAGTATGTTTTTAAATGCTTTCATATACTAGTAATTAGGAACCCAAGTCTATAGACGCTGATCATATGCCAATAGTTATATCAATGCATGTCGGGACATCTTTAATCTCGCACGTGTCATATTCCATCAACATCAGATATTTCGTATCGGTTAAGTAAAGGGAAGCCAAGATTATTGTGACAAGAAATAAAACGTATTTATAATTTAATACAATTAATAATTTATTTGACTTGCATAATAAATGTTCCTCGTCATATATAATGAATTCACATAATTGATATATTTTGAGGAAAATTCAAACTGGCATTATTAAAAGTATGATATGAGCCGCCCCGCGAGAAAACAAACATTATGGCATTTGCGTAATGTATCGACCAGATCAGCCTGCGCTTTCCGCGCAGACTGAACTCGGTCGATACATTCCGTCTCAGGAGGTAAAGAGGTATAGAGTAACGATTCCTGAAACATAAAAAATTGCCCAATCCGGGTAAGCCTGCGCGGCATGCTTGCTTAGGCGGATCAGGGTCGACACTTTACGCAGAGTCCATAATGTTGGTATTTCTCGCGGGACGACTCATAGCATAAACTCTTACAATGATGTTTCTCGAGTGTGAAAGGAATATTTGAATCATATTTAGAAGTGTTATAACGAATAATAGAAAAAAGTCCTAGTTTCTTTAGATTATTAAGTACGTTTCTTTCCTGTTCGAGTACCAATCCAATAAACTCGACTTTGATGTTACAAAAAATGCATATATTCCAATGTGGAATGCAATATGATATGCAAACATAATCAACCTTGATGTGAAAAGTCGAGTATAAAATGAGATAAAAAACATATTTTTCATACAATTTCCAAGAAAATATTTATTCACTACACCAAAAGACGTTAAGCTTTTTTTGTACTCAAAATAAACAGTACGTAATCAAAACTCAATTTTGGCTGACCTTAATATATTTGTAAACACAAACAATCGACCAGATGAAATAAGGTTAAACTTCAATTAAACAGAACTCGGTACAAATGTTTCACCAGTGGTACAAACTTTGTCGTAAGTTCCATGAGTACCATAACAAGTAGTTTGTGTGTTGTCAAAAGCTCTGATTTCATTGGTTGATTCGGCTAGCGCATGCGCGAGTGATCGGTGTGTTAGTACAATCTGATTGATTGATTGATTGATTGGGGTTTAACGCCGTTTTTAACAATTTATCAGTCATATCACGGCGGCCAGTTCACC
>JAUELF010245175.1:0-12265 GCA_031471495.1 Clinocardium nuttallii | reverse complement strand
GCAAATACTGAGTGCAGACATAACGAAAGTCAAGACATTGTTAATATTAAATTTAACAATGTTTTAAGGCAAAATTACACATTTACAATCAACAGATTGTCAGCTACATACATCATGTTGCTTTTGTGTAGGGTTTTGGTACAGTCTGAGGTAACGAATTGCCTGAATGGTGATTTACGTTGCTTTCAACAGCGTGTCCCAGCTATTTCACTTTGCTTTCATGTAAGGTATTGGTACAGTCTTGAACAAAGTAACGAATTGCCTGAATGATGATTTACGTTGCTATCAACAGCGTGTCAGCTATTTCATTGTATTTCCTATGAAATGTATCGGTACAGGTTGGACCAGGGATACTACCATGTCCGCCGCGCCTGAGGATAGAAACATGTACGTCCGATTCTAAGGTTCTGATTATTTAAATAAGAATATGATCAAACTAACTCCGGTGTAAAGTCGTAATGCTATCCTCATAATATTGAGCACAAATGAGGGCAGAGTCTATTGAAGAAACAAATACAGTGTCGGCTAATGGTTATTATTATATATTATATACTCAATGATGAAATATAGAGATTTCCCAACTTGAGAAAACCTATAACATGCTTTCCGTCTACTGAGCAATATCGCGACATTTGTCGGTTGCGCGCTTAGTGACGTCACTACAAAACTAGCAGATGACGTCATTCATATCGCTCCGCTTCTGAGCTCGAAATAAATGAGCTGCACATGGGTTTTGTCATTTAAAAACGAAAATTATTGCGGAGTATATAATATATAGTTTAATAAACATTGTGTTCATGTGTTGGGAATTAAATCCCTCGTGAAAGAGATTCTTGCATATAAAAACTCGTGCGCTATGGCGTACTCGTTTTTATATTGCAAGAATCTTTCACTTGGAATTTAAATCCCGTATTATGAAAACAATGTTAATTAAACTCTCTTTATTGCACTTTCATAATTTGGTATCACAGTAAATTTTAAGCAAGAATCAGTTATCAGCATCTTTGAAAGTGTGTATTAAACATGTGAGCGTCAAAGAATATGGACACTGCGTAATGTATCGACCCTGATCAGCCTGTGTAATCCGCGCAGGCTAATCCGGAACGACACATTCCGTCTCAGGGGGAGCAGTGATTTCGAAACAGAAAGTCTACAGGAGGCAAAACAAATATTTCCGGGTTAGCCTGTGCGGCATGCTAAGGCTGATCAGGGTCTATACTTTACGCAATGCTGGTTTTCTCGTGAGACGGCTCATATGTAGGGCAACCTTCGAGAGATACGCACCGTATTGTGGATGTCGTTAATACCATCCCCGTCAAGTATTGATCCAACGCAAGTCATGTTTACATCAAGTGTGAGTGTGTGTGCTTTATGATCCCGTCACAAATAAATATTTAATAAGAATACAAATTTATAGAGAACGTGGGATAATGCAGCGCTCACTACAGGTACAATGCACGAGATTTCCCGTATCCTATAATACACGACGGGTTGACATGTACAGGAAGTAATGATACGTGGTACTGTTTGTAGTTATTTCCATCTTAAAGAGAATTATATTGCATATTTGCTAATATATATTTATTACAGAATGCAATGTACAGTTTGATAGCAAAAAACTATACATTACGAAAACGGTATGCCAACTAAATCAAGCTAAACCCTTCAATTGGTATAACAAACCGTTTAACAATACACATCAAGGGCTGTATTCAGATTCGTCTATACCTCCGAGTGTTTGACGAATGCTAGTAACAAGGTGGATGCGGCTAGCAGATATTCGAGTGCTCGTGGTCTCAGGACAAACCGAATACGCCCCTGTAACAAGGATGCGCTTTTAAACGCAGCACGATGAATGAATACCAACATTGATACATTGTAGGCATTGAACGTAATGGCAATTAACCCTATCTCACTTATAGGCGCATACACGCATCTGCAGTTGACGATTTTTGAAGACAGTGTGAACAAGGGGAAATTAGTCATGGTTACAATCTTTAACTTTACAACATGTTTTCAATTAAATGATTATGCTTGTCAATTCATTGCCTATATGATTTTTTTTAAAGTAATTTGCTGTGATCTTTTGTATTTTGGAAGGGGTTTCTTGGAGCCACCTTTTGCGACATTCAAATAACGTTTGTTCAATGAACACGTGCCCTTTTCCGACATGTATGTCGTGTATAGCTTTTGTTTGTTTTATTGGGTCTTTAGGCCGTTTTCAACACTCTCTAAGTTTTTATCATGGCGACAGTTCACTTATTCCTGACCCCTGGGTGAACAAACCAGTACTATGCTAGGACATGTGCTTTTAATTGAGGTTTACGCCATTTTCAAAATAATTTAAATTATATTAAGGCGGTAGTTCTCTTATCACTGGGTTAACAAAGCAGTACTTGGCTAAGAAATATGCCGCTTGTCCAAAATGGGCACCGCCAAGGGGATGGATCTAACAAAGGACTCCCGTTGCAAAACCCCGACGCTAACCACTCGGCCACGGTGAACAAAAGTGTCCTTTTGTATCATATCTTGGATATTAAAGACCAAAATTGTCCGTCGTGGCAAATCTGCTAATAAGCGGCAAATAGAATGTTGTCATTGTTCATATATCTAGTCCGTCTGGAGACGTTCAAGTTGAGGACAATTCATTTAACTGCCAAATTCGTTAATTTGCAATGACGTTGTTCTGTGTCCAGGGTACATTTGTACTTCATTCGAACGTATGTGGAAATAGATAACCTTATAAAATGCGTGTGTGTTCTCGAAATTAATTCAGTTCTAATGGAAGGAATACTATCTAAGTCGCCTGTTGCATATTTGTTGTATGTACAAAAGTGTTTAACTAGAACTTCGATCACGGGTTAAGGATTAAATGCAGGCTCTATGAAGCAGAACTTTCTCTGAACAGACATTGACGAGGAATCCCAGACATCTAAACCAACCATATTATACACGCAATTTTGTCATTGTACATGTATGCTAGAAATCAGAAGCCATTGGCAATTAGGATTGCATGTCAAGATATAGAAAAGTTAATTAATTCAATTTGTTTCAGGGTAATTACGCTTCATAGAGACCTCCTCACCAATGTTGGACCATTTCTAAGACCAATCTATTACTGCTTCAAATCATATGACAAACCCGTGTGCATTAAGTGAAGTTTTAAAGTTAAGTGTTTTGAACTTTTTTTCAAATGGTTATACCCATGTTGGCAACCATATTGACTTATTTCGCAGATTAATTTCAGTCATTGCCTTTAATATGTTCACGTGAAGCTTTGAACATATATGTACATTTTTAGCTTTTTGAAGCTTTTTAGAATTATAACCATTTGCCACATGACGACACATGTTCACACATATGCAGCAGTCGGCTTGTGAACTCTTTGTGCCGTGTTGATCAGTTTCTTCTTTCGTCTCAATGCATTTTTTTATATTTTCTATTAAATACAATGTACAGGGGCGTACCTAGGGCCAAATATCAAGTACTCCAACAGAATATATGGGGTGTCAGGGGGCATAGCCCCCCCCACCCTTAAGCCAATTTTTTAGGCCATTTCAATTGTTAATTGTTGAATTCGAAGTAATCCCGTGAGTATGGGAGTATGCCTGACTACGCGCCTGATGTATATACATTGCCATACTTGATCTCGATGGCAAAAGTCGTTTGTTGTGGACCCTGCGTAAAGTATCGCCCCGGATCTGCCGAAGCATGCCGCACAGGCTGATCTGGGTCGATACATTACGCAGAGGCCATACTGTTGGGCCGGCTCATATACAGTATAACTTTCGAGTCCAGATATTGAAGATAAATTCTAGTCATCTAACCCAACCATATACACATAGATGCCATTGACAATTATGGTTGCATGTCAAGATATAGAAAGTTAATTAATTCAATTTCCATCCGGGTAATAAGGCTTGATAGAGAACCCCTCACCAATGTTGGATCATATCTCATAGCGCTCTGAATTCTTTCTCAAATGGTTGCGAATTTGAAATTCGATTTTGACTCATTTCTCAGACTATTTCTGTTATAGCTTTTATTGACATTCATATTTAAGCTATGAACATGAAGGCAAATTTGAAGCATTTTGAAAGCACAATAACATTTAAGAGATTATAACCCTTTGCTACAACACGAAGAATGTTCACACATCTTCAGTAATCGATATTTGAAAACTGCATGTACCGCGATGAACAGCTTCTTCTTTTATCTCAATGCATTTTTATTTCCTACTATCTTTAATTTATATATATTTCCATACTTGATCTCGATTACAAAAGTCGTTTGTTGATTACGGGAATTGATAAAGGAATAAGAGCAGGATGATATACAGTATAACCTTCGAGTCCAGATATTGAAGATAAATTCCAGACATCTGAACCAACCATACAAACATAGAAGCCATTGACAATTATGGTTGCATGTCAAGATATAGAAAGTTAATTAATTCAATTTGTTTTTGGGTAATTACGCTTCATAGATAAACCCTCACCAATTTTTGAACATGTCTAAGACTATTTATATTTAATGCTTCAAATTATGTTTAACATATGACAAAACTTTGCGTAAAACAATAAGGAAACACGAAACAAAGATGGACTGCACTTAAATTTCTGTTTACTATTTTGAATCTTGATAAAAACCAAGTGGTCGAAAATTCGATAATTAAAGAGTTTTAATCGTATAAAGTGTTAATAAAGAAACAGTTAATTAAAATATATTTTTAAAATTTAGCGCTTTAAATTACTTCTCATATGGTTGCAAATTTGGACATCGATCTTTACTCATTTCTCAGACTATTTCTGTTATCGCTGTTAATGTTATTCGTTTTCATTTGAAGATTTTTGAAAAGGGCCAATTATATTTTTGAAATTCTAACTCTCTGCCAATTGCACGGATATTCAGCACTCTACTCGAGAAAACGTTATGAAATCTTCGCCTCAATGTGTACACTTTCTTTTCTCTAGATATACATTTCGATGCTTGATCTCGATGAAACAAAGTCGTCTGATGTATATACGCAGAGTCCACAATGTTGTTTTTTTTCTCGCGAGACTGCTCATTTAGAGATTCATTTGTTTGAACAGGAGTCTTGAAATTTGAAATTTAGCAAATTTAATCCCTTCGCATATGCGTACTCCTTTTGATACATTGGTACCAGACAACTAATGCAAACATTTTGGTGAAAGGGGAAAATTCTTATAAAAACTAATTTCTCCATTTCCCTCAATATTGTCAATTTTGTATGATCTTTGATAATGATTCTTATTATTTTCGGACTGATGCTATGACATTATATGCACGTTTTCAGATGAGTTTTGACCCTAACTTAAATGAAAATTCATATTTTCACATTTACAACAGTCGACTTGTGAAAACGTTGTGACATAGTGAGCAATTTCTACTTTAATATATTGTTTACTTTGAAATAATTTATACTTTCAATTATATACATATGTTCAATACTTTATCCTCGAAAAGTCGTCTGTTGTTGATGTGGGATAGGGTTAAGGAACAAAATAAGAATAATTAAAAGTCAACCCACAAGACCAGACATTGAAGAGGAAACCCAGACATCTAAACCAACCCTATAATGCACGCAATGTTGTTATTGTACGTTAGCAATCGAAAGACATCGACAATTAAAGTTGCATGTCTAGATATAGAAAGTGAATTAATTAATCAAAATTGTGTCCGGGTAATTAAGCTTAATAGAGACCTCCTCAATTATGTAAGATCATTTCTCAGAATATTTTCAGTTAATGCTTCAAATTATTTTCGTACTAATGCTATGGCAATAATTGTGAGTTTAAAAAGCTTATATTCAGCTTTAACGGTGTGCACCTGTCCCACGCTTTAGAGCATTTTAGATTTAGTTATAAAGCTTTAAACCTGTTTTCAGATTATTCTGGTAATTCTTCAAATAGTTTAAGTACATACCAATACGATGAATATGTATGCGCACACGTACAGTTGAAACAAGTATGCATATTTTACGTTTTAACTCATAAGCAGCAGACAAATAATATTATTTAAAACAAAAGGTTCGAAAGGCCGTATTCCTCAAAATAAACAAACCTCAATTTACCGCAATGTTTTCAATTATAATCAATTAGTTGTTGCTTACATGGGTCATGCACACAATGAGCAGTTGAAGAAGTTTTAAATGGAGCGATACAAGGCGCAACTAGACGCATCTGCAACTAACGACTTAACTTCCACTTATGTGAGAGCCGTTCCCTGAGAAAACCAACATTATAGACTCGGCGTAGTGTGTCGACCCATATCGGCATTCGCAATCCGGATCTACACATTTCGTCTGAGGGGGCTAGATGTATAGAGTATAGATTCCTGAAACAGAAAATCTACAGGTGGCGAAAAGTGTCTAGCAGGGTTAGCCTGTGCGGCATGCTTAGTCGATATGTTACGCAGAGTCAATAATGTTTGCTTTATTTGGGACGGCTCATGTTATATTTTATATGTATGTCTATATCTCTGTTCAAAGTTGTCTGCAGCAGACGTGTTGTGTGTGTGCTAAAAAGGCTTAGTCATACTATCGTAATCTATTTTCATTCATATGTTTGTTCCTCGAATATTAATTTTATTATTTTGTTTAAATGGCAATGACATTACTTTGTAAAGTATTGAAATATGCGCGTAAATGCATACTCTTTAAACTATGTTTATGCCTGTGTTATTGTTAACTGTTAAAAGTGTACACTTTTAATTACATTTGGTAACATATGGGTAACAGACGGGGACTCTCTATCAAACACAACACATACACACGATTCAGGTCAAAACATTCCGTCAACATGTTTCCCATAAAAGGATAACTAAATCAAGCTACAATGAACTCCAACGCTTCTACAGACATAATCAAAATGTTCTAAACAAAACTAGTAGACTGTTATGTCTGGTGCTCATATCAATCAACACGCAATAGCAGCGATATTAACACTTGTAAATTAACCACACCACACGCAAAGGTCAACCGTCGGATAGTTTCATCCACATTGCGAGTCCACAAACAGTTCACTCGTTTCACGGAAATACTTTCGCAAGTTCTATCTCAGGGTGAAATGCTCTGCTATGACTTTCTTACAATGGCCCCTTAAGAATCATTTGTCCACCTCGAATGGTTTAACATTATATGTGGCCAATACAATGCAATACAAATACCTTAATTCCTCTCAGTGCAAAGCACCTATATGTTTGGAAAGACGGTTGTGTGGAGCGCTTGTTTTAGGGAAGTCTGTGAACTCATGTGATACGAGCAAGGAAAAACCAACATTGTGGCCCTGCGTGATGTATCGACCTAGATTCCGTCTCAGGGGGATATAGGTATAGAGTAATGATTCCTGAAACAGAAAATCCACAGGAGGCAAGAAATGTTTATCCAGGCTGATCTGGGTCGATTCATTACGCAGAGTCCACAATGTTGGTTTTCTCGCGGAACGGCACATGTGTATACATGTAAACTGACCGCATTATTACTATAGAACACATGTTAAAAATTGTTAAGCCCCATTCAATCAATCAATAAATCAATCATTATCACTTAGCAACCTAGTTATATCATAGAATGTATATTCGAACGTCTCTGACCATACTGACCGCTAGTCAACCTTTATTGTAATTACTTGTTAGTATTTCGTATTAAATATTGAGCCAAGTCTTCTATAACAACGAAATAATACCTTGGGGGTGTGTATCTTGTTGTTAGGTTATGCGGTTTTAATCTACGGTAATATACTTATTTACAAGGTCGCAACAGTTTTATTGGTTTACCTCATCGACAGGTTTGACTTCTGATCAAACTTCATTGCGGTGAACAATTATATGGATAGGAAAAAATAAATGTATAGAAAGTCAGTTACACAGCAATACTGTTCTTTTGAGAACGTGTGCAAGAGAGCCCGAAAACAGACGGTTACGTGGCATAGCTGTAACAAAGAACCTGTTGAAAACTCAAACCTAAACTCAGTTTAATCAATCGTTGTATTCATTAGGAAAACAACCTTGTTATTATGGCGAATGGATGTGTAGTTATGATCCAAAAGTAACTAATAAATCCCTAGAAAAAAGTCTGCTTATCAAAGTTAAAACTCGAATAGATCTAGAGCGCCGAAGATCGAACGCCAACGCTCGTCTGTTTTTACATGTGTTTCTAAGTTCAGAAAGAGACATATACATGAATAATTAATATAGCCAGAGCCAGAGTTATCTGATTATGGTGTAAGTTAAATGTTTTGTGACGAAAACGGGGCCAAGGGTATCACAATATCCCGTTTTTTTTACTTCGAAAAACAGTCGTGTTTTAAAGGACCGTAACAAGCACGGGTCGAATCCAACGTCACCAGTCTCAAATTCCAAGCGTTAACCATTCGACGACGACGGCGGATTCTATTTCAGATTAGAATGATATAATGCAGCAGACGGCGGATTGTTATCAACACAAAATGATGCAAACACACGCAATCGTCTCAAATAAACTTACGATTATTCCAAAACCAGATGACGCATTCTTATCAATAAAAACAAAGATTCCAGCACAAGCCACATTGATGACCATAACATAATCGTTAACTTGTTTGAACCTGTCTGATTTTTTAAAAATAATTACAGGAAAATTGATACATCCACAAATATGGCAGTATACTTGTAAGAGATCAGTATGAGCATTGTTTCATGTTTCCGCAACGTGTTCAAAAGTCATCTGTTGTGTCAAAAGTTTAAACAATACGGAACGTTTAAAACTACTCCAAAATGCCATCATTAAGTTTACAAACATGCTGCATGTTTTGCTTAGAATCAAAGATCCGTCCATGGTATATACATTAATTTAAAGCTGAAAACAGTCGGACAAAACCAGTATGAGTAATGTGTTTCTGCAAGGGTTCAAACTTCAACTGTTGTGTTAAAAACTTCAACAAATACAACGAAAGTTTGAAATTGCTTCAAACTGCTTTCATTAACTTTAAAGGTGCAGCATGTTTTGCCTAGCATCTAAGATGTGTTTATGGTAATAGTGTGCATATTTGTCGTACGTAGGAAAGATAAACAACATTGATACTCTATATCCCCCCCCCCACCAACTCTTTAAAACTAGACATAAACGCATATAGTAGCAATCGCACGTATAGATCCGAAGCCCGCATATTAAAGTTTATCTGAGATCGCATTTTGCATTAGGCAATCTAACAATCTAACAGTCGTTGGGTATCAACATGGGATATATCACATGTAAATGAAAGGAATAGAAAAGCGTTGATTGTAAAGTGTTCCGATTGAATGAATATTTAAATGAGTACGGTCAATTCGAGGCTACATATCGAGGGCTTGGTGTGAAACAGTTGTAACTAAAAAGCTATTTTGTAAACCCTGGTTTAGGGCCAATTTTGACCCCTTTGTAAACAATGCAAATTTAGGTGCCATTGCTCAGAACGACCTAAATTTCCATTGTTTACCAAGAAAAATGATTTAACACTTATAAAGAATTTATGGCGAGGTGATTAACCTTAGTAAAAAACTACCAATTTTCGTTACAACCGTTTCACGCCAAGCCCTCAATATGTTTTCAAGTCAATTTCTAAATCAACATTTACCTCAATTCAGAGTCGAGTTTAACCCTTTCCCACAAACAGCAAAGTTACAGCAGATGACTGAAGACATTTAGTAAAAAATTTGGAAAATCTGTCACAAAAAAGGAAATTGCTTGTGTTGAGCTATTTCTCCTTTTGCCACAATGTTTTCAAGAAGTGCCTGCTGCAGATGCATATGTATGTTGGAAAGGGTTAACTTAACATAGCAAGTATTGACCAATCTGATGTTTACAAAGAAAGAAGCACTTTAAATACAGAATATCAGATAAAAAAGTAACCCTAACCCCTGCATAAAACAATTTTCTCATACTCACTGGCTTTTTATCTTTATTTGACCGCAGAACACTGGCAAAATCTTTCACATCACCATCCATTCTTGTCTCCATTCCATGAGTTTTAATTCTAGTGTCTGTAGCAAAGTGAAACTCATGTGTAACAGTGACCTTACTGATATGACTCTGGCAAGTGGAAGGCGCTTTACCGTGCATGGCAATTTTTAACGAATCACTGGCAATCTTCTTCTTCTTGGCAAGCTCTTGTTTAAGGAAAGCAATCTTCTCCATTTCAAGTTGTTCTGAATTCTTCAAAGGTGGTTGCGACGTCATTTTAATTGGCTTTCTTCTGTTTTAATGAAGTATATATATATCTATTTTAAGTTGGGTTTAAATTATAAGTTTACATACTTGCAACATTCCTCAGTAGGGCTATCATTTAACCCTTTACCACATACAGACAACTTTTCAAAACATTATGACATAAGGAGTTTCACAAAACAAACAGCTTCTCCTTTTGTCACAATATTTTCAATTTTTAAGTTTTTTCAGATATAAAACCATCATTAATAAAGATATTCAGTTTGTTTGCCTACATTTCTTTTGCTGTATACATGTGGGAAATGGCTAAACCATAACTGGCTCCCACAAGCAGATGTTTTCTAATACAACTGACAAAAGATTATTTCATTTTTGCTATTGTTTAATTTTAATAACATAATCATACTTTTAGTGAGAGACGATTGCCATATTTTACCTAGTTGTTTTAAAATGATTCTGCTGCAGATTGTTTGTATGTAGGCCGACAGTTTGTTGTGAACAACAAGTTTCTCCTTTAACCTTTGCCCTAGGGCTGTAACGATAGATCAAACTATCGATATATTGCAATAGTGACAAGGACAAACGTAATGCATCGATTGTAAAACTGAGTATCAATAACTATCGCAATAGTCGTTGGAACTATTGATAGTATTGGTTCATGTACAATAAATCTAAATATGCAGATATGCTTTTATTTCTTAGAGTAAAGACCATGTTACTTGTCTACTGTGAACAAATTTTGTTGCCTGAAAAGTGATAAATGTTCTTATTTATGTTTAAGCTGGATAATTAAGTTCTTTTTGAGAGCGAGGTGTTTCTTTTTCAGTTTTTAAATAAAAGATAAACAATAAAATATCTTTTTGATACTTTTATTCCTTAAGAATAGGTTTTTGAACAGAACAATAAAAGCAATAAAAGCAATAGTATTGCAATGCATCGCAATATAATTTGTGCAATAGTAAAACTATTGCAATGCTACTTTCTGAAAATCAATACTATCGCAATAGTGATTTTTGGGCTCAATAGTCACCCCTAGCCAGAATGATTTCAAAAAGTCATCTGTTTCTTAGTCGTCAGAATGCGTCTGCAGATGGGAAAGGGTTACCTATTGAGTTGCTGTAATATGTCCTGATTCTAACCCTTTCCCACATATAGACCCTTTCTTATGCCTTTGCAGCAGACAACTTTTGAAAACTATGTGACAAAAGAATGAATTGCTCAAAACAAGAAATTTCTCCTTTTGTCACATTGTTTTCAACTTCTTTCATTAACTATACCTTCATTTATAAATGGGGATTTTCCATGTTTTTGCTTAGATGTTTCAAAGTCGTCTGCTGCAGATTTGTTGTATGTGGGAAAGGGGTTAAGTATAATGGTTGTTGGGTTGGGTATTTTGAGGACTGTGGTGGGGCGTCCTAGCCTAATCTTTTACCAAACTTGGTCACAATTGTCATGTTGTCTGGGCTAAGTGTAGTTTCTAGCTGGATTTCCTCAGATTCTCTAATTATGACCCCTTGACTCATGATTGTAAAGTGTGACAGTTAGACATTCTTGTTTAGTTATATCAAGGGTATACATGATTTATCTTCAAATTGAACAAAATACTCAAATGCATCAATAGCAATGCATTGTATGGATGCAAAGTGGTGAACCAACAAATATCTTCAAATTGTTTGGTGATTTATTTATTCCTTGGTATACAAGTTCTTTACTGTATTCAGACACGACTTGAAGATTTTGCCCAGATAGAGACGTTAGACAGTGGGAAGCCAATATGGGAGGCAAGAGTTGATATACAGGGATGTGCTGACACTATCGAGTTTTATGGGGGCATAGCTTCTAGATTAGTGGGTAGGTCTTGATTTGTAATATATTACTATAGAGTTTTATGGGGGCATAGCTTCTAGATTAGTGGGTAGATCTTGATTTGTAATATATTACTATAGAGTTTTACGGGGGCATAGCTTCTAGATTAGTGGGTAGGTCTTGATTTGTAATATATTACTATAGAGTTTTACGGGGGCATAGCTTCTAGATTAGTGGGTAGGTCTTGATTTGTAA
>JAUELF010245164.1:0-12265 GCA_031471495.1 Clinocardium nuttallii | reverse complement strand
TCTAAACACACATGCAACCCACTACCGCTGTTCTAAACACACATAAATTGCACTACCGGTTCTAAACACACATGCAACCCACTACCGCTGTTCTAAACACAAATGCAACCCACTACTGCTGTTCTAAACACATTAATTCCACTACCGGTTCTTAACAAACATAAATTCCACTTCCCGTTCTAAACAACATAAATGCTCAGGGGTGGCAAAATCCTTTGTCCGAAATTGCCCGAGGCGTACATATATATGTCTGGGCAAGTGTATTTTTTCAATTCAATTGTCCGTGGACAAGTAACATTTTCTGATTTATAAATGAAAATGAATATTAAAGCCTAAACTAACTCGTCAATATTGACGCTTTTAAAGAGGATGTTTACATGCGATAAACAATAATAAGATTGACCCAAAATGTTACATTTCCGGTTTCATTATGTCCCTCGGTTTTTCGTAACCTACAAGCGATAAAACACAAATAGCAACTGTTTAAGACCCGTATATTCATTCAGATGTCGCTTGTATACCGAATATGATTTATACGAATCAAATATTTAATAAAATAATTATACATCTTAATTATACAAAAATTAAAGTGAGTCGACTGATATTTCGTTTAATTTTTTTTACCCAATTCTTCCTGTCTATTTAACCACGTGTTCGAAGGAAAAAACAATGGCGAATGTCAAATGTTTCGCAGGTAAAAAGGTGTGCTGCATATGTTTAGACATCGGTTATAGTTGGAATAACAGATGATAAAACTAGCAAGTACTTGTCTTAATGATTTGAACTAGTTAAAAACTGACTCTGTTTTGGTTTAGCTGCGACAGATTTCCGGAAATTTACTTTCACTTTCGTAATGTACACTGGATTCACTTTTAATAATCTGTTATTTGGAGGACTCCCTTAAAGGTTGGAGGAATGAACCCCTACATCAGGGACACTATATTACAATATAGTATAGTGTCCCTGCCTACATCAAGCACCAGGGAGTCCTTAATGATCTTTGGAAATTTAAGTTAGTGTCGAACCCTGCAATTACATGTCAAAGTTCAATAAACAACTGAAATTTAATACTTTTATTTTCAACCTAAAACCATATAAATATAGAACATGCATATAAGTTATGGACAAGTAGTCAATTCATACGGACAAGTGATTTTTTCTGATTACTTGCCCATGGACAAGTAAACTATTTTGATATTTGGACACCCCTGATGCCACTACCGGTTCTAGACACAAATGCAACCCACTACCACTGTTCTTAACACACATTAAGTCCACTACCGGTTCTCAACAAACATAAATTCCACTACTGGTTCTAAACAAACATAAATTCCACTACCTGTTCTAAACACACATGCAACCCAGTACCGCTGTTCTAAACACTCATGTAACACACTACCGCTGTTCTAAACATTCATGCAACACACTACCGCTGTTCTTAACAAACATGCAACACACTACTGCTGTTCTAAACACACATGCAACCCACTACCGCTGTTCTTAACACTCATGCAACCCACTACCGCTGTTCTAAACACCCATGCAACACACTACCGCTGTTCTAAACACACATGCATTCCACTTGCATTTTTAAATTGAGGATGTTGAAACTTAATCCTAGTGTTTGTTTTAATGATATCTAAGTCAAGTTTGAATATGGGTTAAACTGGTCAGAAACAAGGTCACTAGGTAAAATTGATGGGGAAGTTTTGTTAACACTTTGGTGGCTGCATTTAATTTTGCATGTTGAAACTTTGTCAGAATGTTCGTCTTAATGATATGTAGGACTAGTTCGAATATTGGTTATGTTTGTTCCAAAACTAGGTCACTAGGCCAAATTGACGGAAAATCTTGGTAACACAGAGGACGCACTTTTTGCTTAAGCAGCTTGAACTTTTGTCAGAATTTTCGTCTGAATGATATCTAGGTCAAGTAGGAATATGGGTCATATTGGGTCAGAAACTAAGTCACGGGGCAAAGGAACATTTTTTTTAAAACTCTATAGGCTCATTTTTACTTTGAGCAAGTTGAAACCTTGTCAGAATGTTTGTCTTGATGGTATCTAGTCCATGTTTGAAATGGGTCATATCAGGTAAAAAGAAAAGGTCACTAGGCCAAATGACAGAAAATCTTGTTATCACTCTGGAAGTTCCCTTTTGAATCTTTGTCAGGATAACTGTCTTGATGTGTTTTGCATTTAAAATCACATGGCATAATTCAGGTCTAGGGCCTTCTCAATAGTTTAAATGCTACACATTTTCTCAATTGGGTCTATTGTCCAGTAATGATATTTTAAGTTGAGCAACAACAAACAGTTGTAGATTCAGGTTTTAATGGACTGTATTGTTAATTAAAACAAACATTTTAGTTGTTCTTCTGTATCAATCATGACGATTGCAAATTTTACTTTGTAAGGTAGTAGTGAATTTACTAGCATATACCATGTTGTTGCCATAAAAATTAACGAAAACTACTTTTATTCTAGGTAATGAACCTTGCTTCTAACGAACTCCAGCAATTGTGCAGGCAGCTAGGACATACTGCGAAAGTACACCTCACTCATTAGCCGACATATTGAAAGTCACCAGTGGCCGAATAATGCTTATACAAGATCTAAATTTCAGTCAAGGTATGTCGGGGAAAAGCTTGAAGTTGTCGATTTCTTTGACATATTACAAGTTGAAGCAACTGAGGATGTCCCAGAAGATGAAGTAATGTAGAGATGGAAACTGGGATGAAGAAATGTCGGAAATGGTTGAAATTGAAATGAGGTCAAAACCCTCAAAGAACACTTAAACGAAACAGAGATGGGCAGCAGTTGAAGAGAAAATAACATGATTCCAAAAGGGCAGATCTATAAACGCTATTGGCACTTGATCATGAAAAAAGGTTTCTGCTATAATAATAATTATAATAAAAAAAAAAGACTGATATACAGTGCAAAGTAAGAGTTTTTAGTATGAAATGTTAATTACTTGGCCAATTTGTAACTTTTTAGCTCACCTGTGCACAAAGGTGAGCTATTGTTATCATAATATTTTGTCTGTTGCGCGTCATCAACAATAACCCATTTTAAATCTCGAGAGGCTACATTTTGCATCTGACTTTCATGTAAGTTGATCAGAACATTCATCTCCATTAAATCTTGGACAAGTTCGAAACTTGGCCATATGAGGTCAAAAAGTAGGTCACTAGAGAAATCTTGTTAACACTGGAGGCAACATTTTGAAACTTTGCTATTACAGTCACTTGTGCATCAGCATTGCAACTTTGGTTAAAGATTTACATGGACATATATCTCAATTTGAGTTACCACTATTGACTTTATTCACATCTTCAGGGGTGCCAGACAGTCAAGTTAGATAACTCTTGTATGAATTAAGTTTACATTATGGCCCTTGTTTGACTTCATTCTTTTTGGACAACATCAATGGACAAGTCCCAAAACCTTATCAGATTTTGACAAAATTATGCCCGTTTTGAAAAATGGATCGTTTTATAGTTTAACCTGCGGCGGACGGCGTCCAGTATGTTGTCAGCTCAATAACTTTAGAAGCCTTTGTCCAATCATCATCCAATTTGGTCAGAATGTGTATTGGGATAATATCTCTGACAGGTTCGATAACTAGCCATATTGCTTTAGTCAATCGAGAGTTATCGCCCTTTAATTATAGAAGTTACCAAAAATTGGTCTTGTCAGCTCAATAACTTTAGAAGCCTTTGTTTAATCATCATTAAATTTAGTCAGAATGTGCATTGGCATAATATCTTGGACAAGTTCGATAACTAGCCATATCGCTTTAGTCAATCAAGAGTTATTGCCCTTTAATTATAGAAATTACCTAAAATTAGTCTTGTCAGCTCAATAACTTTATAAGCCTTTGTCCAATCATCACCAAATTTAGGCAGAATGTGTATTGGCATAATATCTCTGTCAAGTTTGATAACTAGCCATATCGCTATAGTCAATCAAGAGTTATCGCCCTTTAATTATAGAAATTACCTTTGATAACTTACAACGTTATCTTAGTCACTTCACAATTATGTCACTCGAAATGGCCAAAACTGTACTAACAGTGTCCGCTCTCTAAGTTTGGCTGATGTACAACAAATTATCACTAGACTTGGGTCTCAAAAAAACAGGACGGGCATATTTTGTGACATTTGGCCCTCTTGTTGGACTTTGTAAAAGTTTTGCATGCAAGGTACTATCATAGATCTATATTGTGATCACATTTTGTCCGGCGTAGGTCGTCAACATTTGTGCTTGTTAACATTTTACAGGCTACATTAGATCTCTAGGTCAAATTGAAGGAAAATCTTGTTAAGACCCTAGAAGCTGCAATTTTTGCTTCAGCAGTTTGAAATATTGTCAAAATGTTTGTCTTAAAGATTTCTAGGTCAAGTTCGAATATGGGTCAGAAACTAGGTAGGCCAAATTTGAAGAAAATCTTGTTAACACTAGAAGCAGCTTTTTTTGCTACAGCAGCTTGAAATTAGGTCAATGTTTATCTAAATGATATCCAGGTAAAGTTTGAATAGGGGTCATACTTGGTTCAAAACTAGGTCAATAGGTCAAATTGAAGGGAAATCTTGTTAACACTGGATGCTGCATTTTAAGCTTGAGCATGTTGAAACTTTATCAGAATGTTTGACCTGATGATATGTTTGAACCAGGGTAATGTTGGGTCAAAAATTGGTCACTAGGTCAAATTGAAGGGATTTTTTTTTGCTACAGCAGCTTGACATTTGATACGAATGTTACCAACATGATATCAAAATGTTATCTCAGCCAAGTTCGAATTTGGGTCATGTAGGGTCAAAAACTAGGTCACGAGGCCAAATTGAAGGAAAATCTTTGGATGCCACATTCTTGGCTTCAGCAGCTTGAAATGTTGTCAAAATGTTTTTCTGAATTATATGTAGGTTTGAATATGGGTCATATTGGGTCAGAAACTAGGACAATAAAGGAAGATATTGTTCAAACTCTGGATGCAACATTTTTACTTTGAGCAAACTGAAATTTTGTCTGAATGATATCTAGGTCAAGTTTGAATATGGGTCATATTAGGTCAAGAACTAGATCACTAGATCGTGTTAATTTTACCATCTGAAAGATATATTTTCATTATTCTAGACTTTCTTTCTGTACGTGTTTTCATTTTGTAGCCTGAAATGTGTGCATGATTATTTGTTTTTTGACCGGCCTACTCCTCTCAGGGTTTTTTCCCCTGAAAGCTCTTGTTTTTCATATCTCATCAAGTAAGGTAACTCTTTCTTGCATTTAATACAAATAATGGCCATTTATTAAATGACTTGGAAATCCTGGTTAAAGTTTTACATGCAACTTCATTACATTCTATATATGGCAGTAACTACTTGATGCATTGCAAAGGAACTTTTTACAAACATCAAACCTATGTTATTAATCATTTTAGATAATTGGCCCTTTAATAATTGATTAGTGTTTTAAGCAAGAACAAATTAATTGCATATCCCACCATCCACTCAATATCTTTGGGAAGTCCTGTAATTAACTGGCTGTCATTGTTTTGCTTAATATCAGTGTTACTTTTATGTTTCACATGCAACTTTGCAATCCTTAACCCTTTCCCTCATATAGACAGCTTTTTGAAAACATAGTGACGAAAGAAGAAATTGCTCAGAACGAGCAATTTCTCCTTTTGCCACAATGTTTTCCACTTTTAGTCATAGGTTATCCATTGAATTATACTAGAGATTTTCTATTCTGCTGCAGAATTGTTGTATGAGGGAAAGGGTTAAGACAATTTCCTTGTACATATATATATATTGACTGAAATGTTTTCAAAGTCACCTGCTGGAGATTTATATGTGCATTGTGGTAAATACAAATGTTTGTAACATTTAATTGTACATTTAATCTACATGTTAACCATTTTGTATTGAAAGTACACAAATACTAGAGATAGATCTGGTCTCTCAGATAATTGTATTATATGATGCCATCATTTAATACAATTATCCGAGAGACAGTGGTGCACAGGTAGAGCGTCAAGCTCTCGTACCAAAGGTATGGTACAGAGTTCTGGTCGTTACATTAAAACTGAGGGTCCCGGTACTGCCTGTGGGACTTTTCCACGCAAACTGAGCCAGTACCGGTTAAGTCTCCAGGAAGCAGACATTGAGTCCAATAAAAATAAGCTGAAAGCTTTTATCACAATCAATGTAAAATAAATAAGTTTGAACTACATGTATATATACATTATCAAAGTTTCAATCAACAAATATAACAAAGAGCAGTACCTTGACAGGAAAATTTCCATCTCTTTTTGGTAAACAATTTTTGAATGGCTATTTCCTGGTTCTTGTTGATACACAACACAATATGGTAATCCTGTACACTACCCATCTGAAGTTAGATCTATATACATTCAAAACAAAAAATGTATCATCTAAAACCATTTGATATTCACAACAAGAAGAAATTGTTAAAAAACCCAAAATTTATTGGCTCAAATATATTTATTTTACACCAAAAGGATGATCTACCTTAACCCTTTCCCTCTTATGACAATTCTGCAGCAGATAACTTTGAACATATTTAAAAAAAAAAAGAAGATCTGTGAATGGATGAACCTATAACTTAACTTTAGTGGAAAACATTGTGGCAAGTTGAGCAATTTCTTCTTTTGTCACTTATGATGTTTTCAAAAAGCTGTTTGCTGCAGAGGTGTCAGAAAGTGTCTACATGACGGAAAGGGTTAACCCTTTCGCACATACATCAAATATGAAGCAGACAACCAGACATGTGATCTCTCCCGATATCGGCGGAAGCTCCCGATTTGAAGCCTCATCTAACGCTGCTCCCGTTCAATCTCCCTCCGAAAAACAAAAAAAATATCGTATTATTTGTTTACATCATCCAGCGGGGATAAGCGATATCAACTTTCTGGGTAAAGGTTTAAGTCATGTTGTATGTAAGCAACCTGTACACAGTCATGTGTAAAATTATGACCCTTGGCTAATGTCAGTTAGAGTTGAAAAATGTGTTTTTATAAAGACCTCTGATTAGTGGATTATCACACTGAGATGCTTTAAAATACCATTAAATCCAGAATTAATTTATCCTGACAAACTGTTCATACTCTCTTAAAAAAAAAAGTGTGATTGATCTAAGCTCTAAAAACATAGTATTGCACTAGTCAATTGTAACCACGTCCCCCAAGGTCCGGGGGTATATCGGGGATAGCGGGGGAAATGGGCTGTGTTTTTACCTTCCAGGTGACCCTGCAAGTGCAGAGTGAATGCGGTGGTTTTGTTTTCTCGCCAAAATAGCGGGGAGTGGGCTGTGGCTTTGTGCCAGGAAATATCTGTTCTTTTAGCAGGATTTGTCCGTGTTTTAGCCAAGCTTATTATAATAGGCCTTACCTAGGATGTCCCGGGGGTGCAGGGACATTTAGCGGGGATTTTACCAGTAGTTTGTCCCCGCAGGGCGATGATTTTACCTGGGATTGGCTTGACCGAAAGTCAAAGTCCTCGCTATTCCCCGGACCTGGGGGGGCCGTGGTTACAATTGACTGTGCATAAAAGGAGCAGTTGCATTGAGGGAGGTTATAATTTGCTCATTGAAAAGAATGAGTAATGGATGCAACTGCGTTATTATATTTTGAGTGTTTGCATACATGTGTAGCAGCGATATATTGAGACTAGCGGCCGAAGAGAGTCGAGACTGATAATATATATATGCATAATGGCAAATCACTGTAAGGTAAAGCTTATTATTGAAAAGAGTTGAAGACATTGTGAGCATTTTATCCTTTTACCAAAATGTTTTCGAATGGGTCAACATATATAGGAAATGGTTTAAGCCTTTCCCTCATACAAAAGAATTGCTTTATATGATATAGTGAATTCTTACTGTCATAATTTTATGCAGTTGCCTGATAATTTTAAATGTTTTTATCTGTTCAACTCTTCTGACATTGTAGTCAAAGAAACAGGCAAATTCCTACACAGTGCCACTGAACTGAGAAAAGAATGGTTATAATGTATATATTAATCCTTAAATGTGAGTTAAATACTATTGACTTTGTAGATCTATTGTATTGATGTATGTTCCACAGAAAAATTATGTTTTATTATTATGTTCACATAGGACATTTCTATTTTTCAGTCATAACTTTAGCAGTTTATTCACATGAGTTGCTAAAGTAAGCTGTCTTACGAGTAATGTTCTCTTTTGTTACTGTTTTCAGAGTTTAGTTCATGGTGTTCATGTAAGATGATGGCACCAATATGTTTTTCTTTGCTATGTACCTAGTTAACTGTTCTCCTGAAAGATGGCACCAATGTATGTTCTGCCATAACCCTTGTCGGGTATTTCGAGCAATAAAGTGTATCTATGACGGCCCGAGTAATATACCTACGAGTGTCTTAGCTATTGTGTTTTACGCGTCAGAACGGCAACAAGCTAAATATACCAGATCATATACTTCTTGTCACAGACAAATTGTTCAGATTAAATCGTAGGAGAAATCGAGAGAAAAAATAAATAAGTTAATATAAGCTTAGACGCAACTAGAGCGGGAGAAATAACTTGTTATGTAACATGTAGCGTACCTGACTCCTTTCTACGTCCCTTTATCTTGTTACGAAAACACGAAAAGCATCCCATCTCAACGTTTTAGTTTTTTCAAAACATAACAGGAAACGCCAAAATGACGTCACATTATCGTGAAAGATGGCGCGCTTCCGCTACTCCTATTTATACGAGAAACCTTTTTTCCAACTCCACTACAAGATTAGATCCCAACTACAACCTTGATGACCCGGTGTTAGGATAATATATTACTCGAATGTTTTGACCTGTAAACATTGTTGACACACTTGAAGTTTATATTTTAAAAGTGCATATTTTATGTATTTAAAAAGTATATTTGCAAGTAGAATTATCCCTGTCCCTCATATATACGCTTTTTGACGCCTCTGCATCAGACTGCTTTTTGAACGAGCAATTTCTCCTTTTGTGACAATGTTTTCCACTTTCAGTGATAGGTTATCCTATCCATTCAATCAATGAGATTTTCAATTTTAAGATCAGACAGAAACACTGAATCAGTCAGTAAAATGGTCAATTTCGCTTCGACAGACTGTCATTTAATCCAAGTTATTTATTAGATTAGACGGAACCTCTCGATGTGTCATTACATTTGTTTAGAGTTAAGCATTAGATCAGACATAACCTCTGAATTAGCCATGAAAATGGTTTAAAGTTAAGCATAAGATCAGACAGAACCTCCGAATTAGTCATAACAATGGTATATAGTGCTCCGACAGTCTGTCAGTTGGTCTTAGTTATGCATTGGATCAGACGGAATCCTTCGAATTCGTCATCGAAGATTTTCTGAAATCCACTGTGGCCGAGTAGTTAGCGTCGGGGATTTCGAAACCTGATAGCGGCACTACGGTCATGGTGGAGTGCCCTTGTGCAAGGCACATTTCCTAGCCTGGTTTGTTTACCGAGGGATCATGATTAAGTGAACTGTCGCCGTGATATAACTCAAATAATGTTGAAAGCGGCGTAAACCCCTAATAAATAAATCTCTTGCTCCGACAGAAGAACATTTGGTATAAGCTATGCATTAGATCAGACGAAACCTCTCAATTGGTAATTAAAATTAAGCTTTAAAGTTAAGCATAAGTTCAGACAGAATCTCCGAGTTAGTCATTACAATGGCATATATATATTAAACGTGCTCCGACAGACTGTCAGTTGGTCTAAGTTATGCATTAGATCAGACGGAACCCTTCGAATTCGCCACCAAAATGTTTTTTTCTCGTTTCCCAGGAAGAACATTTGGTATAAGCTATGCATTAGATCAGACTGAACCTTCGATTGTGTCATTAAAATGGTCTTTCTCGCTCCGACGGAGTACATTTGGTATAAACTATGCATTTGGTCATACTAAACTTCTAAAAAATGGTTTAAAGTTAAGCAAGAGATCAGACAGAACCTCTGAATTAGTCATAACAATTGTAAATAATGCTCCGACAGACTGTCAGTTGGTCTTATGCAGTGGTCTTATGGCCCTATCACACTGGGTCGAATGCCATTCCGTTTGCTTTCCGAATAGAAATGTGGGTGTTCGGGGAGCAAACAGGTCATATTCGGGTAGCATTCGGTACGTTCTGGGAGCATACTGGTTGTTCGGCTCCGTACGGACGCATAAGGAACGGCATTCGGTAGCTACCCAAATTTGTTGTGCATGTTCAAACTATTTTTTATCGACCTTCCGAATGAGGCGTCCATGTGTATTCGGGAAGTATTTGGGAAGCATTCTAGGAGCATACGGCATGTACGAAAAACGTTTGGGAAACATGCGTCTAGTTATTGGTGCATTCGGAATGAAAATTTAGAGGTGCTAGGTTATGTATGCTTTCCAAACATCCCGAATGGACCTAGAACAGAACGAATGCTTTCCGAATGCTTTCAGAACACGGCGAATCGACCTAGAATGGACCGAACTCTTTCCACATGCTTTCCGCGTGCTGTTCAGAACGTTTAAGGTTACTCTGACATCCGGCCGAATGCCCATATAACGGGACTTTTTCAAACACACTGTAAATTTCAAAGAAGAGAGACACACACGAGCCTTTTGTGTTATATACTTATCGTACAGACAATGCCACCAAGCGGGAGAATTCAGGATTGAACACTCCTCCGTCTTTTACTGTGAGATCACTTTAATTACGGCAATAATGGCAACAGCATTTAACAGTGTTGTGTAAAATTGTTTATAAAATTAAACATAAATGTGCATATCCATGTGTTGAATTAATTTGCTGTTGTTGCATGCCTTCTCCTGTTTATTTACCAAAACTACACTATACATGGACTTGGATTGAAATGAATTGAAATATATTTGACTCTTGCTCATATATATATATAATCTGATTTATTAGGGTTTTACGCCGCTTTCAACATTATTTCAGTTATATCGCGGCGACAGTTCACTTTGGGTAAACAAACAAGTACTAGGCTAGAAAATGTGCCTTGCCCAAGGGCACTCCACCATGACCGTAGTGCCGCTACCGGGGATCGAACTCAGGACACCCGGTTTCGAAATCCACGACTCTAACCACTCGACCACACTCATATATATATAAGACATATATATATTCAACAGGTAATGTTAGGGCTCTTCAGAAGATTCATATAAAAAAAAGCGTCAAGAGATTTATGAGTTTTCAACATCACAACAGGTCTATCATCTTCTCTGAGATCATCCTCTCCTGCCAGGCAACATCACATGTATCATAGTTGTAGTACGCCTTCAGTATAACCCTCTGGTCCTTGGTAGATAGGGTGTCACGGTTGCCGCCCAAGTGGCGAGTCATGTCCGGGAGGTCTCTCCCATCTCTCCACTCGCCGGGGATGACATCGGAGTCTTCGTTCTCTCTGCCCATGACCTCATTCTGGACTCCAGGATACCGTGTGCGCATTCCGAACGCACCAAGAGGAAGGACGCATGTTTCCCGAACGTTTTTCGTACATACAGTATGCTTCCAGAATACTTCCCGAATTCTTCTCGAATCGAAATGGACGCAATTTTCGTATGATTCGGATGGTCGATGAAAATTATTTTGAATATGCACAACAAATTGTTGGAGCTACCGAATGCCGTTCCGTATACCCAAATTCCTATTCGGAAAGCAAACGGAATGACATTCGGCCCAATGTGATTGCTCCAAAAAGGATATTTTTTTCCAAGAATGCACAGTATGTTCCGTATGCTTTCAGAACACCCCGAAAGGACATAGAACATGACAAACCCTTTCCGATCGCTTTCAAAATCATGCGGAAAGAGTTCGGTCCATTCTAGGTCGAATCGCCGTGTTCTGTTAGCATTTGGAAAGCATACGGAAACCGACATCAACATGTGGGAAGTATTCGGTCTAGTTTGAAAGCATTCTGAAACCATACTGAAAACATTCGGAAAGCAAACGGGAAGCGTTTGTTGATACACTTGGGAAAACACATTCGGAGGGACATTCGGGCAGTTTAAAAAATCAACCGAAATTCCTATTCGGAAAGCAAACGAAATGACATTCAGCTCAGTGTGATAGGGCCATTAGTTATGCATTAGATCAGACGGAACCCAAATAATTCGTCATCAACATGTGTTTTTCACTCGCTCGGACGGAAGGACATTAGTTATAAGTCTAAAGTATGTTCATTGCGTGGAAAGGCTCTGCCAAGTGGTATATTCTGTCTGTATTTACC
>JAUELF010245153.1:0-12268 GCA_031471495.1 Clinocardium nuttallii | reverse complement strand
TCACGTGAATTTACAGAACATATACAAACACGAGTACGATATAATACATGGACGTAAAGACATGACAAAATGTACTGTCATATACATGCCAAAATGTACCGGTTACATAAAGTCAGTGTAGTATAGAGCTGTAGTATAGTGCGTAACGATTAACAGTCAAAATATGTCGCTTAGTGAAATTGAAATCAAGATCTTGCCTACACATTGGAAATAGGCATAGTTTATAGTTCAGTATTGTCAAAGGGAAGTGAATTTTGAACGATACCAATTTGTGAAATATTGTTAAAAAAGGCATATAACAGCTATACGCTTATGATCTGATATGGGATAAAACCCAGTGAGATCATTTGGTCTCTATTACTATATTAACCAAAAGACACGAGAAAGTCAGTGTCCGTGTATATATTATAAACTAAATACAACTTGTTTTTAGAGTGGTGTGAGATGGGGGTTGTCACGCGGTCTACTTTAACAAACCACCATTTCTCAACCATACTTTGAATTAATAAATCCCTTTATTGTTCACCATAAATTCCTAATATATTTAGTACAAAAGTCCATTGACACCTCTGCAAATGTTTTTGCAACCAACTCCTTAGAAATATCTATTTTACTACTGGAATTCAGCAGTTCAGATATTTATAAGTACATGTGATCACAATCTGATTTGTTTTCTTCATCTAATTTACTATTTTTTAAAGCAAGAATTATGCATTAATTTGTTTTACCTTTAAACAAGGGCTTTATATAAGTCAGAAATCACCAACTAAATTCCTTCTTTGTTTCCATGTAAATCGACCATTTGTATTCCTCAATTATAACACTTTCTAAGCGTTCCTTACGTAGAACACCATATATCATTGGAAAAAACTACCTCTAAGCTTGAAATGAGCGAAAACAAAAATCGGGAGTCATGCATTATGCAAGAAATAATTCACCAGGCAAAACTGATTACCGTCATTTTGGACCAAATCGGGCCCGGACAAAACTGGTGTTTAAAAGTGATCCACTTAATCATTTCCAGTACAACCTATACACATTCACATTACACCCATACTCAATGTCATATATTAAATGCATTTTGGTTATGAATACATTCATTTCTACATGAGTTTTTAGGCACTATTTGGCTCACCATGACCGCGGAAGTATTCGGCGTAGTTTAATCTCAAACACATTTAGGTGAACAGTGGAAAACTTTGTCAGACTGTGCGATTGGCCTTTTCTAAGAATTGTATGTCACTTAATATTGGAACAGTGTACATCTTTAGCATACACGGTTCACAAAAGCCAAGTTGTACATTTTCTCACGATCGGTTTTAACTATGTAGGTATAGAGTGATGTTTTTGGAATAAGTCTCGATGTAAATAACCTCTGTCAATCAAGGAGTTTTGAGTTGGAACTCCAGCTATGACAACATTCTTGGCGACGTTTGACAAAAGTAACTGGGACAAGCCTCATGCGTCTTCTTTCATTGGGCTAATAGTCTATGCTGTTAAACAGCAAGTTGTTTGGAAAGGTTGTCGTGTCGTGAGCTGGTGTGAGAAAGCCAGAAAACACACAAGTAGTTGATACGGTCGCTGTGATATAACTGACAATTTGTTGAAAGTAGCGTTAAACGCAAATCAATCAAATTTATTATACACTTTATATGATTGAAACTCTTTAATTAGCGAATGTTCGACCTCTTGGTCTGTATTAAGATTAAAAATACTGAACAGAAATGTATGTGCAGTCCATCCTTCTTTTGAATAAAATAATTTGTTTCGGTGTTAAATCATATTTTCATTATTCGAGCACCATACGTGTTCAAATTGATGCTTGATTAAGTTCTTGTTGTTTCCAAATATATGATGAATTTATTTTGGAAATGCTTTGGCTTACTGATGAGACAACGGGATTGTTTAAAGTCAACGCCTAGATAAATGAAACAACCAGTGCCAACATTTATGTGAGAACTATTTTCTTAACTGTTTACAATGTTAGATGTCAATTGTTGCACATAAAAGAAAATACATCATCTTGCTTTCAATACCAAATATGTTACGATGGTGTGTCACTGTCCTTTATTAATCCGATAAATACTTTCAGACAATCTATGTGACAGGTTTAAAGATAATATCTGAAACAAGTTTGGCAGAGGATCATGTAAAAATTGCTAAGCAAAGTCAGTTTGAAATCATACTTAGTTTCAAATTAAGATACGTTCATGTTATTAATACAAGCCTGATTAATAATTAAATTAGTTCAGCCCTTTTGATATAAAACCACACCAGGAATATGCCTGTTAAATGTAGGTTCAATACGATCATTAGTGTAGGATGACATATTATGTTAAAGAATGTTGACGCCGAGGACTTCATCGTCTGACACAAAGCTGCCCTAGAGCAGGGCATAGCTTTGGGAATTGCACGTGACATAGCAAAATTAGAAAGACTTGATATACAAATATTTATAAGTATCTATCAGTTGGACATGTTCGTTAATATTTAATGTAATCCAACCAGACGTTTTGTCAGTGAGTGGCTCACCCACAAGATCATCATCATTCTATAAATATATGTGTTAACACGGTTCATTTTAAGCATTTTCGTTTCGACAATTCTGACAGAGTTGCTTTCACCATATCCAATAAATAAATGAAACTTGTCATGGTCAGTGTCGTCGGTTTTACGTAGAAATCATAAGACAATCCCAACACTTTAACTTTAAGAAGAGTTATCTTTCAACATTGGTAAGTGTTTGGCCAAGTAGGAAAAGCCAAATGTGTAATATTCAAAGGTTGCTGTTTCTGTGAAACGATCACAGATAAATCAAATTCCGATAAAATTAAAACCTTGAATTGTGAAAATATATAGAAGACATATATAGAGGGAACATCTGGTTGCACCCTTTCCCACATACAAAAATATCTACAGCAGATGATATCTGAGTCAAACGAATGTAATGCGCAGTGTCTAGTTTAACCACAGTAAGTTCACTACTATTTACGAGTTAAGTTACGCTTTCCCTTAAGGAGAGTTCCCATTAGTGTGTCCAGCCGTTTTCTAGAAGTTGCATATGTGTTGTATGGTATGTAGGAAACGGTTAGAGAAAGGCAACCGCAAAAAAGGTATGAGATATATGCTGGTATCCGTTACAATTTCCTACCTCTACCACATCCCCGACATACAGTGACGAATTCACTGACACTGTTATATACGTTGGTCTGAGCATAATCAATAGAAGACTCCATTTACTAGAATCGTGAATGAGAAACAAACTAAAGATTATGAGGACAATACACGTGCACTTGTCCGTCGTTGTGATGTAACCATCACTAACGTCCGTGAAAGCTTATGACAGTTAGAGTTGTACTAACTCTAAAATACGCACCTTTGTTATAGAAAATTGTAAATGCGATAGGGCGGCCTTAAAACATAAATACACGGAATCAAATGTTTGCACAAATTTATTTGCGAAACGTTTTGGTACGACCGGATAAGGATCATAACATGACAATGGCGATTTAATAGACTATTTATTCATTAGCTTCCACAAAACGTTTCCAGAAGGCGTGTTTGACTAGATGGGAACTGCAATCTTGATCGGAATGCACATTTGCAATATTAAAGACTGATCTCGACTATCGATGATCGTAAAGTCTTGAAGACCCTTTATCGTGTGACATGACCTCAATAGTGTTATCTCTGTACTCGTCACGTCAACATTACTTCAACTAGCATGATTCCACTGTTGACAATTATATTTTGTTCTTGGAAAGACAACATCACGTCATGCACATGTATCAGGTCAATTTGTGACGACCTTTTATGCGGTGTCGTCAGATCCAATATACTGCATCCGGTTTTGAGAATACACGTTTTCCCCGGTGTACCATCTTGTCTGAAACTAATCCCTAAATTAACTGATGTCATTGATTTGTCATAACATTATGCAATTTACTTATATGTAATTACTGTGTAAAGATAGTGATATAGTGTAGTGTGTCCACATACCATCATGGGAACGCACATAAGTGGGTAAACCTTTTCACGTTAAGTTGGCATGACGCTATGTATTCAAATCTGAATAGGTCAAACGGGAGAAGTTCAAAATCAGTAAGCGACAACTATAGCCATATGATTACGGGTTTTTTTTTCCTTTATAAATACAACAACCCAGATACATGTGTTTTAAATCAAACCCTTTCAAATATGTGACATATATGCGGGATACGACTTTGAAGACTTGTTTAAAACTCTCTGTAAAAGAAAGAACATTAATTTTACTAAACTAAAATTTAAAACATTGTGGCAAAATTAGAAATTGCTCATGGTGAGGAATTTTCTAATATTGTCGCAATGTATTTAAATGTCGTCTGTTTTAGATGCGTGAAAAGGCGACTACATGTTGGAAAGGGTTAGAGCTACCAAACAACTAAAACGAACATCCTTACTGATTGACCGACATATTTCTGTTTGATTAGGTCAAATTACAGATCATCCTTATCTTGCATCGATTTATGATTTAATTCAGACAAGACACAACGAAAAGCAGTCAAGTGTCAACACTAGTTTGGAGAGGATATTCCAAATGTTTTAACAGTCGCCGATATAATTAATCTCCAATGGGAGTCAACTTCAGTCTTACTTATTCACACGAATTTCCCTGGACAAATAGTTTTGCTCGGAACTCTTTAATTGCTTTAATGTAACCTACGCGATAAAAAATCCAACTCATTCATTGAGGGCCACAAAGGTTTATCGCATATTGAAGCATTTTCACGAGTTATCATAGGGCGGTATTTATTTAATAAATGTCATTTATTAGTGCGTTTTTGGCCATTTTGATCTTTATTTCAAACATATAACGATGGCAGTTCACTTTTAAATGATCCCTGGGTAATCGAACTTGTATTAGTCTCGGGCCTTGCCCAAGGGTATTCAACCATGACCGCCGTGACTGTGAATCGTACCACGGAGGATTGGTTCAAAATCCGTACTCTTCCTAATCGCCCACACCGGAAATTTTCAAAATATTAGCATTACTTCAATTTGTATAAGAAAAATATGAAAGCTTGGCTTCAACTCAATCGGCAGTAATATGTGACCGCTGGTTTCTGAATTGAGTCTGTCTTAGGCGAAAAGGTTCCAGCTGACAATTATGGAAAATGTAGGTTCAAATCACTCAGTCCATCGGCTTAGTTTTATTATGATATAAGCAATATTACAAATTATCTAAACGGTTCGGGCAAGAAGTACACATTAACAGTGACGATCCTTATCAGACTGTGCCGATCGACATGCTGATCTGGTTCTAAAATGTACATTTACTTCTGAGCCGGTCTCAATGTAGTCTAAACCGTCTCCGTTGTGAAGTTCGTTAACGTTTGGGTAAGTAATATACATGAACAGCAAAGATCTCCATTCGTGTCACACTACAGACTTATACTTACACATAGATGTAGCGGCTTCCATCCCTTACGCTCGAGGTTACGGATATAGCATTAGGGCTGATGCGATTGTATCAGGTCAAATGATACCGGTATGAAAGCGTTGTACAATTTGATTCAAACTCACTTGTCCTCGCAGGTTTATTGATAGAGCGTCTACACCGGTACAGGAGGTCGCGGGTTCGATCATCGGTTGCGTCATCCAAGAAACATGGTAGCAATGGCTTCCTTCCGTCGCGCCCAGGGTTATGTGGACTGACTAGATGGTGTCAGGAAAGATGATCTAGTAGATTTGATGATCCAGTAGAGTTGGAAACTCAGTGATATAGCTGAACAATTGTTGAAAAGCGGTAAAAACAGAGGCAAACCACTAATCAAACAACCTCACAAAGGGTATAAAGGGCATTATATGTCTTTATGTCAAATTTGCACCCATGCAGTCTGCTCTTGATCCGTGAAGCACAATTCTACATTGCAGAACCTTGTCACACACATTTGTCTCGGATGGCAATTATTCAGAGGCTAAAATTGACTTGCATCCATTACGGAATACATATTGGTTAAGTTTCCTGGTGCGGATACATGCATATACAAGTATGATTCAATATTCTAGATCTTAATAATCCATTAGACCGAACCCTGTTGCAAATGTATTGGGATTTTGTTATTGAACAGAGTTCAAAATATGTTGCCTAAATGAGACAATGCTCGTTATGAGAATTTCTTCATTTGATAGTGTTTCAAACAAACCCTACTTTTTCCTAGATTTATTGAACTTATCAATCTGAATGCACCACACATGATTTCATTTAAGAAATGGAGTGATTTTTTTCTTTTTCATGGAGGTATGAAACAACACACTGATCAAACACTATGCAACCGTTTGGTGGTTTAATAAAAATGTGTGATCAGGTTTTATTTTCATACCTCCATGAAAACGAAAGAAATTCCTCTCCATTCCTTATATTTTAGCATTAATTTGGCTATTACAGTGAGTCATGAAACATAATAGTATTTTACAACTTTCTTTTCCATAATTTTATGGGTTTCTTTATAGGTATCTTTTTTGGCTCCAAAGTACGAACTTAATGACGTCAAACCCGTCGCTTTCTCCAAGAATCTAAGGAGAATTTAGGTATGAGGTTTTGAAAAAAATATCTCGGCCAATCGAAGACAAGCAATAGTGGTGAATACAAACCAAAACTTAAATATACATGTATGGATAGTATAAGAGCACATGGATAACTATGCCACAGGTGCGGTAATGTACGTTGTCTTTTACCGGTTAACTAATATTTCAATTAAGATGGTTTATTCTATACTACACTAATGTGGTATACTAGAGGTTATTGATTCATTAATCTGAGCTTTTTCAATGGTGCTACATTTTCATCATGGCGAAATGAGCACCTAAGGTATATTTGCTTGTTTCCTCGTAACAAAATGCACTCCATACAACAATCTTTTAAATATAGAAAACGACTCGTAACATACCATCTTGTTCTCTTTTATGCCACTATAATTTGGGTTAACAACGTTATTTAAGTTATATCACGGCAACAGTAAACTTTATCATGATCCCTTGGTAAATAAATACTTCCTTGCCACGACACACCATCATGACCAGCGAAACTGTGGATTGAACCCGGGAGTCCAGTTCCAAATTACCGTCGCTAACCACACGGGCACGGCGGATTTCTGACTGAATACCAAAATCGACTTTAAAACCATTTATGAAAGATAAATAATGCTAAATAATTACTCTTAGCAGTCATCGGACAAAGGAATGGCCGATTCGAAGCTCGAACTCACAACTCCACAATTGCTGGTCCTAGTCGTTAACGACAAGTTGATCGTTGCTTAACTCGCTGATGAGAGGGAAAGGTAAGTAGAGGGTATCGTAAAAAACACCCGTCCAAACAACTGAAGCATGTAAAATACAATCATTTTTAAATATCCAAAGGAATAACAAACATAATGCTTTTAAATGTTGAAAAAGTGTTTTATTGATATTCATAAAATGTTATAAAATGTTTGAATAGATGACTCATTTAGATACGTTTTACCATATTGACGTTTGTTTGTTATATGTTGTGTAAACATGTTATAAAGGTCGTATTCTATGTATTTTACAATAAGGGTTTAACAGTAAATAAATTCAGCTTTTCAAATAATCAGTTGATTTTAAGGTTGTGTTGTAATTGTACCATATATGACTTCATAGTTTAAAGAACCACACAGTATGCATTTTTAGACAATTGAAATTCCCCATAGTAGCATTTCAAACAGATAACATGTGTAATACTAGTATCCTTTGCTTATATCTCACAACCTTGGGTACTTACATACCTTCATACGAAGTCACAATACATATTACAAGAATAGTAATCGAAAATATTTTCCTCTAGACCGCCTTATTTACATTTTTTAATTTAAAAAACAACTAAGCGGGCATGAAAGTCCAAGACTATGTCTATATCTTTGACAATAAACGTGCTTGAAGGTCCAATACTATGTCTATATTTTTCACAATAAACGTGAATGAAAGTCCAAGACTATGTCTATATCGTTGACAATCTCATAGCCAGGGGAGCTCATATATTTTCAGTAGCTCTCGAACTGAATATGTGTTATTCTATTAAAGAGAGGCAGTGAGTCCCGAGGCAAACGTAAAACGTTATGCCTCGATTTTTTCATTCCGATTTACGATGACAAATGACCTTCTCACTCGATTCACAAATTGAGTATGTTTACATTGTTATTCTTTGATAACTTTCAGAACTATTCTTGTGTAAAGTTGCCTCGTCAATTAATTCATAAATAGAGTCTATGTACAATGCCATTCATTGATTATGCTCAGTCAATTTTAAGTGTAAAGATGGTCTTGTCAATATATTTAATTAATCCTATGTACAATGTTCCTTTATTCTTTGGTTATTTTCAGGTGTTTAGGTGTATATTTAGGTGTAAACGTGGTCTTTTCAATCGGCTTACAATAGTCAAATTCGTATTTGCTACATGCAAGAGAAGCCTATATTTCAGCTTCATTTCAAGTTTAATGTTGATATATCATCAATGAATATGGATATTTGCCTAATATTGGGGGATATATATATAACTTAGGATCAAACGTCTATCCAAGTGATACAAGTAGATCACCTTAAATTATACCACGAACGATACCGATTGTGAACGACTACGTACGGAAAACGCAAAGTCCATTCCGGATGCTCTACCATGAAGAACGCTGTCAATTTGTGAACTGGTATTCATGTATGTAATCTGAATGTTCACACCCCACAATCAAACGCTTTCAGACTGAATCGAATGCTATGGACACAGGGTTCATTATGTATGGTATTATAACCCTATAGAAGCAAAAATTGTTTCGGGAAATTTGATAGATATTGTTAGAGTTATAACTGCAGGCGTAGATATTACCTTCATCGTCTAGTCCAAGATCTCGGATGTCATCCATTCCGATACCATCGTCGTCTTCTTCTTCACGGTCTGTTATTAACCAACCGGCTCTGGAAAACCTTGCAATGCTTTGTGATTCGCCAATATATATGTAGGAGTTTACAAGAAAGCATTTAGGGTCATCTAGAAAAATAGAATTTAGGGACCCATCCTCAAAAGATTCGAATACTTGAACTTTGTGTCCGGAGTCAACCCGCCCGATCTGCATTTCTAAGATGTCGGCATCACTTAGTAGAGTTGGTAAGGGTTTATCAGACAGTAACAGTGCAACATGGATCCCGGCTTTAGCTACTGCACGAATGTGGAGTCTGACATTGAACTGACCCAGGTAGTAAATTGTAGGTCCTGATATTTGAAACCTTTGCACTGTCCTGTTCATAAGTGCTACGGTGACTGTATCTTCGCTAAAATCACACATTCCTAAAGGCTGTGATCTCAAATTCAGAAGCGAAACTACGATTAAACAGAAGGAGGTGGCAATTAGATCGATCAATCAGGACGATATTGTCTTTTAGAAAGACACATCCAGCAATGCTACAAATCGATTTGCATACCATTTGACATATGTTGTACGTACCGACTAGTCGAATATGACATTTAATCAATGGGATGCCAAGTCGATTGGGGATCGGTGTTTGAGTTCCAACAGATGCAAAGCTGTGTCCTAAAATGAGAGTTTGACTCACTCTTGATTTAGTTGGCGGTAGTTCTGAGTGAGTGCTCTCTTTCATAACACTATACATATCTTCGGGAACAGCGTCACTGCCAGTAGCTGAGTTAAAAGCAAACTCATCATCAGTTGTTGATATTAACTTGTTTATGTCTTTCAGGGGAACATTATAAACTATTTGATCTGAGCGTTTATAATTAGATCGCGATGGTCCCCGGACAAATGGTTCTCCACCAATGGCATGAGTTTCACTACTTACACATTCTTTGTTATCACAATCTTCAGCTACGCGTATGATTTTGTCTTCAGCTCGTGTCGAAGCCTGTGTACGTTTCCTCGTGCGACTTTCGGAAGATCCCATCTTGTGTAATACAGCTGTAATATAATATATATATCATAACAACATATGGATTCTGTTCTAGGATTAAGAGTGTACTGCCGCCGCTATTAATTGGCGAAGAAATTTAGTCCTGGCCGGCCGTTCTGGAAAATCTTCCAAATAGTTAGTCCTTACCAAATATTAGACGGCGTGATATTTACACGAGACAATAAAAAAGAACCAAAATTCTATAATTTAAATTCCCAAAGAATTTATTTTTTAAAACTTTTTCTTAGACATACCGCATCTAACAGTCATTTTCTGCTGATTCATAGCAATGGTTTTATACGTAAACTGGCAATTCGCACCTAAGATTTCTCGCCCGCAGCCATTTTACTTGTAACTGTTCATTGCGAGCCTCTGAAACATGTTAAAAGTTATATACCCATTCGTAGATAAAATGCACTAAGATTGACTATTAGTATAATTATGTTTTGCTTTGTTTTGTAAACATTGTAGGAAAAAACTGTCAGTGCTTAATCTTGAATTATGATGCATATTGTGATTAGTTTTACAAATTTGTCACCAGAGATATTTGTTTTACAAAGAGAAATATGTATTGGTCATGCTTCTTTTCATTACAGGTAAAGAGTTTAGAGTTAACATCTAAGATGGTTCAGTCTATGATCCAGCAAAATGATGTCAGATACAGAACGAAACCAAGGTTTCTACATTTGAGATAGCAATCTAAACTACCAAACAGAAGATGTACCTTTACTTTACTTATTGAGATGAGTACACGTACATATATACATATATATATATATATATAGTATATATGCATTATATATTACAGTGTACAGTTACAACCAAACATATCACGGAACAAATGGCATGCCACAAGCAGAAGTCAAAGTAATAACTCGAAAATATGTAAAATAAGCTCTAAATCTAAAACGATTCAAACTCGAGTGGCTATGTCAAAATCAATCATCTGAAAAAACGTGATACGGAGAAGTGTTTAAAGTGCATGAACATTATTACAGAGGGACATTTATAATCTGCAGTCTACGAGACTTACGAGACTCAGCTACTCAGGGAACATTTTTTCACAGTGACCTTCAAACAAGAGGCCCAAAAAGACCAGTATCGATCCACTGCCATTAGGAAAAAATTAAATCTCCAAAAAGCTCCGCCCCCTGGTATCGATGTGTATTACCAATCACCATGGCTTGAAGGAATCTCGTAAGTTGTCAGCCAAGGAACATTTCTGCCAAATTATTTGAAAATCGGCCGTATACTTCATATCAGTTTTTACAATAGACATATAAGGTAAAACAGACCTGACCCTTGGCAGCCAAGTGTTTCAACCAATCAACATGGCTTGAGGGAATCTGATAGCGTCAACCCAAGGAATATTTCTACAAAATAATTTGAAAATGGACCAGACACTTTCGGAGGAGAACATTTTTTAAATTTACACTTTAGCCATATAATGCAATAAAAAACGGACCCTGGCAGCCATGTTTTTTGACCAAACAATATTGCTTGAAGGAATCTAATAGAGGAATATTTCTACAAAATTATATGAAAATCGGCCAGACATTTTCGGAGAAGAAGATTGTTTAAGTGTGCACTTTGTTTTCCTTTCGGATGTTATTGAATCCATGATTTTGCATGGATACAAAATATCTTTTTTTTTTTTTTGGAGAATACATTAAGGATTCTTCCTATGAAGTTTCGTCTTGATTGGCAAAGTAATTAGGGAGAAGCTGATTGATTTTTTGATTGGAGTTTAACGACATGTTTAACAATTCCTCAGTCATTCAGTTATATCATGGCGGCCAGTTACCTACTCATGCGTTTTCCGGTTTTCTCACACCAGTACTCCACGCAACAATCTTCCCAAGCAACTGGTTGCTTTTCCACATAGACTAAGCGGTTAGGTAGGAGAGATTCGTTTGAAGCAAAACAATAACGCACACACGCACGACATACAATTTGCTATTCTATAAGCTCGACTGGATTTAAGCCAGTGGAGCGAAACATGGAAATTCAACAAGACCCGTCGTTGAAAGTTAAGAAAGTAATTACAAACAGAGGAACAGGATGAAACAAACATTACTTTGTGAAATGAAGATATTATTCAAAGAAATTCAACAACTGGATCAAAGCTAGCATCTTACTGTGATATATGAAAAGTCTATGTCAATAGTTTGTTTGTAAATTAACTTTAAAAAAAATAAAGTGTGTTTTTTTCTCTGATTATTAAACATAACCTTTTATAAGATCTTCAGGAATCCGCTGTGGTCGAGTGGTTAGCGTCGGGGATTTCGAAACAGGGTGTCCCTGGTTCGATCCCCA
>JAUELF010245143.1:0-12269 GCA_031471495.1 Clinocardium nuttallii | reverse complement strand
TACTGTGAAATGATCTCTAGGTAGTGTTCATTTCCGTTTAGTTGAAGAAGTTTACTGTGAAATGATCTCTAGGTAGTGTTCATTTCCGTTTAGTTGAAGAAGTTTACTGTGAAATGATCTCTAGGTAGTGTTCATTTCCGTTTAGTTGAAGAAGTTTACTGTGAAATGATCTCTAGGTAGTTACTGTGAAATGATCTCTAGGTAGTGTTCATTTCCGTTTAGTTGAAGAAGTTTACTGTGAAATGATATCTAGGTAGTTACTGTGAAATGATCTTTAGGTAGTGTTCATTTCCTTTTAGTTGAAGAAGTTTACTGTGAAATGATCGCTAGGTAGTGTTCATTTCCTTTTAGTTGAAGACGTTTACTGTGAAATGATCGCTAGGTAGTGTTAATTTCCTTTTAGTTGAAGAAGTTTACTGTGAAATGATCGCTAGGTAGTGTTAATTTCCTTTTAGTTGAAGAAGTTTACTGTGAAATGACCTCTAGGGAGTTACTGTGAATTGATCTCTAGGTAGTGTTCATTTCCTTTTAGTTGAAGAAGTTTACTGTGAAATGATCTCTAGGTAGTGTTCATTTAGTTTGTGTTCTATTATAAGTTAGACACAACAGCCCAATGATATTTTATTATTTGTTTTGGAGGTTCAGATCAATATCTGCTCCGTTTGATCATCATCTACACAAATAGAACAAGCTTCTTTTTTAAAATTGAATATTTGGATAAAACTGTGAACAGACTGATCTGGAACTGCACAATTTACTAAAGTCAACTTACCCAGTTTCCTATTAACGGGCTTATATAATTCTTATATGTCGGACAAAACCACAGAATGAACAGTCTTTATGGTATATCTTTATGGTATATCTTTATGGTATACCTTTATGTTATATTTTTATGGTATACCTTTATTGCATATGTTTATGGTATATCTTTATGGTATATCTTTATGGTATACCTTTATGGTATATCTTTATGGTTTACCTTTGTTTTAAGAATGAACAGTCTTTATGGTATATCTTTATGGTATATCTTTATGGTATATCTATCTTTATGGTATATCTTTATGGTATATCTTTATGGTATATCTTTATGGTATATCTTTATGCTATACCTTTATGGTTTGCCTTTGTTTTAAGAATGAACAGTCTTTATGGTATATCTTTATGGTATATCTTTATGGTATACCTTTATGGTATATCTTTATGGTTTACCTTTGTTTTAAGGTTTCGTTATTAACCTCCATTTCAGGGTGAAGTAGCAAAATACGGATCATGGCTTCTGGATCCCAATCGTTATATAAAGGATCTGACGAGGTACACAACCGAGAGTGTGACGTGTGTCTGTCAAACGATAAAACATCGGAGGCATTATCTTATTGTACTATATGTTGTGAACACCTCTGTCAGTCGTGTGCTATGGCACACAGAGGATCTAAGGCATCGAAAGACCATACCATTCTGACAAGAAGTAACGTACCATTATTATCTACGACGATAAAGCAAACGTTACCATTTATGTTCTGTGATACACACAGAACATCGTTACTCGATACATACTGTACCACTCACGAACAGGTCATCTGTCCTGCCTGTAAAATGGCAAACCACACAACATGTAAAACAGGCGATGTCAGCAGGCACAGTGCTAAAATTGATGTTGGAAAGGAGCTTAAGAAAGTCACTAATCTTCTGAGAGATTTGACAAATAAATATGACAACTTTACAGACAGAACAGACACACTGATAAATCAACCGTGATGTCTCAGATACATAATTGCTTCAGCAACCTGCAACAATTCCGCAAGGATATTAATGACCAGCTGGATAAACTTGAAAAGAAAATGTTTTCAGAAATCCAACAAATTAAGGAAACGTTGAAAAAAGAGATCGACGGTCAGGTGACGTTGGCCGATGACATTTTACACCAAATCGAGGATCTGGACAAATCTTTGTCGGAATGTGAGAAAACGCGGGAAGATGACGTCATGTTTGTCGGGTTGAATAAAGCATCTTCACGTGCGGTGGACTATGGAGTTATTATTGGTAAACTCCAGAAAGGAATTTATCCAATAAAGATTCGTTTTCAACCAAATGGCGTTTTAGCTGACCTTATCCAGCAGTTACAATCACTGGGCACTGTCGGTAACAACCAACCAATTCATTACGGTTCAAAACAGACATCTATACTGAACAAATCTGCGATAAAGAAGAAAAAAGTCAAAACAGTGACGTCAGATGCAGTTTTGGGATGCACATTTATGCCTGACGGACATGTCGTACTCGCATGTGGTGATAATGGTCTTAAATTGTATGATGAAAACTTCCTTTTTAAAACCAAGTTATCCGTTGGATCAATAGACGTGTCTACTATCAATGATACTGACGTCATAGTTACACAAGGTAATCTCGAACAACTCCAGCGTATAAGAATATTCCCGGAGATGGAGGTGATGAAAACATTGAAGATGGATAGAAAATGTTACGGTGTAGATGTCTATGATGACGAGATCTACGTTACCTGTCATGATAATCCCGGTAATGGTCAAGTACGAGTACTAGACATGGACGGTAACATAGTGAGAAGGTTAGGAGTGGACCTTAACGGTAAATATATGTTTACAAGGCCTAACTGTGTTAAAGTAAACAGGAACGGTAATCGGGTATTCGTCTCTGATGGGAGCACTCACACTGTAACATGTTTGAACAATCATGGTTACGAGATATACAGGTACTCTGATAAAGATTTGAAGGCACCGTACGGAATGTATGTGGATGGAGAAGATAACCTGTTAGTGTGTGGGTGGCTTTCTCACAATGTACATATGATCCGAGATGATGGTAGAAAAGAGAAGATTTTGTTGTCAGAGAAGGACGGGATACACAAGCCATTGTGTATATCGTTCAGACCCAGTGATGGTTGCCTGGTGGTTGGTTTACATCCGGACGCTAAAGCTGATCAAAGGTTGATCATATTCGGTACTATATAAGCTGATGAGTGTCCCGGATAGACATTTTATAATGACTTATAACATGCCGAGGATTTCGTAGAAAAGTGGTTTCCTATTTGCCTACGTACTTAGAACAACGCTTAGAAAATATATAACGAAGTTGTTTTTACTACAATTGAAATAATAACGGAAAAGTAGAAATCTTTTCCAACATTGTTGACAATTCGCATTTATTGTGGCAGATTAGCATAGATGGATGATAGCAGGCCCCACTATTATAGATATAAATTGAATATTTGATTAAGTCATTTTTTCTTTAGCCGCGTGACACGAAAGTGGATATTCAGAAGTTTTGAAAAATATTGATAGTTAAGATAAAACTATGTATACTTCTTGTATACATTTGTGTCATTGCCAACATTTGTTATCTTAGTCGAAATGAAATGTGAAATTTTGTCCATGGGACTTTTTGTCCGGTTTTCCGTTCTTCTGAACGTGACTTTTGCGTTGTGTATGACTTGATAGCCGTCAGAGAAGATCCTACGCAGACTTTGTGTAAGTTAAGGCTGGTCGTGATCTTCATTTATCACAATGTGCATTTCTTTTTAATATCCAGAAACAAATTCCGGAAGACTGTTTGTATTATCTGTTTAGAAGTCACAAAATATCGAGGAAAAACGATAAGGATCAAGCTAACTCTGCAAATTTATTCTGTACATTATATATAATTCTATGTAAATGAAATTACTTAAAATATTGTTTGAAATTTTCACTGAACTAACTTTTTATTAACCAATATATTTTTATTTTATATTTTAATTGGTATATTTAATTGTTAAAAGTGTATTAGATTGGTGCCGCTTCAGCCAAAATTTGGTTGTGTTGCACAAAGAAACAGTGAAGATTTGGATGAGCCTTATCGTACCCGTAGTCTCATCACACACCAAACACGGCCTTCCTTGTTAGCGTACAATTAGACAAGTCACGGATATAATTCAAAAAGAGAAATGTAGCCCCACCTGTAACTTTCATGACACCCCTTTATGCAAAACAGCTATGCGTTAGTCTGATCAGGATCTACACGCTTTGTCATCTAATCGATAGACCATTGCAGCATAACGTAAATGGATATGATACCTTCATCAGGCCATGTTTTCTCGGTCATATACGACCAAAAGCAGTGATAAGTCCATAGGTGATAACATGTTCGTCTAAGCCCTCACATGAGGCTTGAAAGACAAGACAAATTAGTTAACTAATTAAACAGATAATAATCCCCTACTACACATAACTACTGTAAGAACGATTTAATTCAACATATTAACAGGCCCATCTGAGTCCCCACTGTTCACCTTTAAGCCAAGACGTGTTTGTATGTTAATAAATTGTACAGAAACTAACATCCTAAGACACATGGATGTATACATACAGTACAAACAATTTAGTGACTTGTGCACGTATCCAAGTATTACCAGGCCCATCTGGGTCCCCACTGTTCACCTTTAAGCCAAGACGTGTTTGTGTAACAAATTATAACATCCTACGACACATACACACAGTACGAACAATTTAAAGACTTGTGCGCGTATTAACATGTCAATCTGAGTCCACACTGTTCGCCTTTAAGCCAGGATGTGTCAGTGTGTTAATAAATTATACAGAAACTAACAGTATAAGACACATACATGTATACCAACAGTACGAACAATTTAAAGACTTGTGCACGTATCAACAGGTCAATCTGAGTCCACACTGTTCGCTTCTAAGCCAGGAGGACGTGTTTGTGTGTTAATCAATTATACAGAAACTAACACCGTAAGACACATACATGTATACAAACAATACAACAATTTAATTTTTTTTTTGCACGGATACGAGTATAAACAGGCTATCTGAGTCCTTCCTGTTCGCCTTAAAGAAAATGCGTGTTTGTGTGTCCCGGTTTCGATCCCCGGTCACAAGGCACATGTTCTAGCCTAGTACTGGTTTGTTTACCTAGGGATCCTGGATAAGTGAACTGTCGCCGCGCTATAACTGAAATAATGTTGAAAGCGGCGTAAAAAACATAATAAATAAATAAAGACGTCGCCTTTAAGCCAAGACGTGTTTGTGTGTTTGTTTGAATACGGTAAGAACAATTTATACTTTAATATACATACATATGTACACGTTTTAAGAGGCTCGTCTAAATCCTCTTTGTTCGCTGTTAAGGTTTTAGGTGGTTTAAGATATTGATTGTACATTATACAGAAATCACCACCATAAGACATATATAATACATATGTATACCTACAGTACGAACACTTTAGACTTTAATATACATACATATGTATACCTACAGTACGAACAATTTGGAATTAAGCATGTATTAAAAGGCTCGTCTGAATTATTTCTGTTCGCTTTCAAAAATGTAGGTCTGTGTTATTTCATTACACAGAAACTAACTCCCGTAAACCTATATACAAGATAGAATATTTTCATTGACGTAAATTTGTTATATCACTATTAAAGTTTGTGTTATATAATTGTGCATAATTTTTTTGTTAGATTTTAAATACATGTACTACAGAATAATGCTTAATAAACAGTGTATGCTTACAACAACTTTGATATAGTTTATTTTCCAAATTTACTTTCTTAAAGTTGAAATAAACTTCTTCGTTGTCATCGTTTTCGAAGTGGGCAGCACTCTAACCAAAAGCCCATCGATATAGAAGTTGAAATAACAAACTAATTCGAACCGTGATCTACTTCCCCATCGATATAGAAGTTGCAATAAACTATTTCGAACCAGAAACCATTTGAATAAGATGTCCGAACTCTACCCTACACATACAAACTACAATTCGAACCAGGAACTATTTCAACTAAATGTTCGAACTCTACATAACACCTAATTTATGTAGTTGTCATCTCTCTCGAGGTGGGCAGCACTCTAACCAAAAGCCCATCGATATAGAAGTTGAAATAACAAACTAATTCGAACCGTGAACTTCTTCCCCATCGATATAGAGGTTAAAATAACAAACTAATTCGAACCATGAACCATTTAAACAAAATGTCCGAACTCTACATTACACCTTATTTATGTTGTTGTCATCTCTCTCGAGGCGAGCACTCTAAACGCTACCGCATCGAGATAATACTCTTGAACAAGAGGTCCAAACTCTACATTACGTCTAATTTATATAGTTGTCATCTCTCTCGGGGCGAGCACTCTAACTGCTGCCCCATCGGGATAAAACTCTTGAACAATAGGTCCGAACTCTACATTACACGATATTTATATAGTTGTCATCTCTCTTGGGGCGAGCACTCTAACTGCTGCCCCATCGGGATAATACTCTTGAACAAGAGGTCCGAACTCTACATTACACGATATTTATGTAGTTGTCATCTTTCTCGAGGCGAGCACTCTAACTGCTGCCCCATCGAGATAAAACTCTTGAACAATAGGTCCGAACTCTACATTTCACGTACTTTATGTAGTTGTAACCTTTCTCGAGGAGGCGAGCACTTGAACCGCTACCCAATCGAGATATAGTTTTTATTTCAGAAACTGATTCAAACCAGAAACCATTTGATCAAGATGTCCGATTTTCACCCTTAACATATTTGATGTCATTGACATCATTCTCGAGGCGGTCACTTTTACAATTACCCCATCGAGAGTTCTTATTTCACAAACTAGTTCGAACCAGGAACCATTTGAACAAAGGATCTGATGTCATAAACTTATCTGAAACAACTGTTCAGTTACAAGAATTACAAGCAATTTACATACGATTTTATTTAAGGCCAGGTTCATTGCAGCAATATGCAAACAGTCCGTTTACAATAATAAACTATTCGTTAATATATTAAAAGGTTAAATAACCAAGACATGTGAGGTTAAGATTACTGGAGTGTGGACTGGAAAGATCCGTTTGCGCGGTTTAGTTTTGTTTTTTAATCACGCTCGATGTCTGCTTCCTGGAGACTTAACCAGTACTCGCGTCGTTTGTGTGGAAAATCCAAAGGACAGGACCCGTGGTAACTTAAGTAGCGCGTACTACTGGTCTATTTATCCTAATACCAGCGTGTCAGTTGTAACTTAAGTAACAAGTATTATATAGCTAGGTTGTCTGGCGGATGCGTATATAGGCTACTCTGGATCTTTACTGGTCGTATATTCCCGAATATATAAATATACCGGTAGTACATGTAACTAAATTTACCACTGACACGCCGGTATCAGGATAAATAGACCAGTAGAACTTGTAACTAGAGTTACCACTGACACGCTTGTATCAGGATAACTATACCAGTAGAACGTGTAACTAAAGTTACCACTGACACGCCGGTTTCAGGATAAATAGACCAGTAGTACTTGTAACTAGAGTTACCACTGACACGCTTGTACCAGGATAAATATATCAGTAGAACTTGTAACTAACGTTACCACTGACTCGCTGGTATCAGGATAAATATACCAGTAGTACTTTTAACTAAAGTTACCCTGACACGCCGGTATCAGGATAAATAGACAAGTAGTACGTGTAACTAAAATTATCACTGACACGCTGGTTTCAAGATAAATAGACCAGTAGTACTTGTAACTAAAGTTACCACTAACACGCTAGTATCAGGATATATATGCCAGTAGTACTTGTTACTAAAATTATCACTGACACGCTTGTATCAGGATAAATATACCAGTAGTACTTATTACTAAAGTTACCACTGACACGCTGGTATCAAGATAAATATACCAGTAGTACTTATTACTAAAGTTACCACTGACACGCTGGTATCAACTCTATATCAAATACTTTCAGGATACACAGAGCTAAAGAACGTGTAACTAAAGTTACCACTGACACGCCGTGATATACGTGAAAAGCGTTAAACTCCATACCAAAAACACCCACAAAACAAACAACTTGAGGTACATTTGCAATTGCGAATATTTTCTTTGCGAATATAACTTGTCGTTGTGCAGGAAACAGCCCTCGTTAATGTATGCATGCCGCAGTATAATCCAAAGCGAAATGATAGTTCTAATTTTGTTTAAAATTCTTAACACTTTGCCACAAACAAAATATCTACATAAAATGACTTTGAAAACATCTAAGCAATACTTTTGAAATGTTCAGCCAATTGACGTTTTATTATTGTATAAAAATAAAAACAATATAGTAAAATGAGAAATTGTTTTATTATTGGCAGTTCTTCTTTTTCCTCACAACATTTCAAAAGTCATCTGCTACAGATGCGTCAACATGCGTCACAGGTAGGAAAAGGTTGAATTTACTGGAAGAAACTTTATTTAGTGCGTTTGCATCTTATATTTATACATTCAAATCGATCATTTTTATTATTTCATCATCTGTCATACTTGAAATACTTTATACATGGGATAAATGGCGTTTCCCTTCTAATCGCTCTTGAGTGTTGAATTTGCATTATGAAAGGATAAAAGGTCCACTACTCTTGAAAAATATCACTGGAAACACCGTCATATAACTGAAAAAATGTTGAATCCGGTGTGAAACACCATATAACAATGAAACAAGGTTTAACCTGGTTTCCCAGTGTCATCCGGTAATCGAGTAACCTGAAAGCTGCATAGCAGTGGCACCCCACTCTACAGTGTTTAAACGAAGAACCAACCACAGAAAAGCTGAGAGAACAACAACAACCCACAGGTTGTTCCGAGACGGGAGAATTTGAAAATGCATGTTAAATCGCCTTTGACCTAGTTCTCTCAGTCTGGACATCATCTTTATTACATGTGCGTTAATAAACTACCACGCATGCGCATAGACGTGTTCTATATGTATTGTACATTGTTGATCTTCCTAATCCTAACACACCTACAGACGTGTTCTGTTCGTAACTGTATGTCTTATACACGGTTGATCTTCTTAACCCTAACACACCTACAGGCGTTTTCTGTTCGTAACTGTATGTCTTATACACGGTTGATCTTCCTAATCCTAACACACATACAGACGTGTTCTGTTTGTAACTGTATGTCTTATACACGGTTAATCTTCCGAATCCTAACACACCTACAGACGTTTTCTGTTTGTAACTGTATGTCTTATACACGGTTGATCTTCCTAATCCTAACACACCTACAGACGTGTTCTGTTTGTAACTGTATGTCTTATACACGGTTGATCTTCCTAATCCTAACACACCTACAGACGTTTGCTGTTCGTAACTGTATGTCTTATACACGGTTGATCTTTCTAATCTAACACACCTACAGACGTGTTCTGTTCGTAACATGTTTTACGGTTCAAACTATCAGTTTGAGACTCGACTGTACCATCCGCAGTATTTCTTATTATTTCTTCATCAGTCGTACCTGAAAGACTTTTAACATGGAAATAATGGTATTTTCTTGTTAACGCACTTCATTGTGGGAGTATCATTCTGACTTACTCGCTGGTGTCAGGATAAATGGATCAGTACTCCAGGTAAGTAACACCGTCATATAATTGAAAAAGTCCTGAAATCAGCGTGAAACACCATACTAACAATGACAGTTTGACATGTTTCACTATTTTGACGCTTTTGCAGGAGACGACTTTTGGGAAAGAATTGCGCATAATGATCAATTTCTTATTTTGCTACATGCATGTACATTGTTTTCAACTCTATTCAGCAATTACACCCATATTTATAAAGTTCCATTGTAATTGGGATCCCAAAACATTGAGCCGTCTTGCGAGTATTATGCACTCTGCGTAAAGTGTCGATTCTGAGAAGCAGGTCGTGCAGGTTTACCCGGACAGACACGTTTCGCCTCCTGTGGATTTTCTGTTCCCGGAAGCATTACTCTATTCCCCTAAGACAGAATGTGTCGGCCCGGATCAGTCTGCGCGGACAACACAGACTGATCTGGTCGATACATTACGCAGATGCCATAATGTTGGTTTTCTCGAGGAACTGCTCATATGTAGAGCGAAGTATTTTAATCTGACTTTAATGAGATTGGAAAGTACCAGTTTGCGGTCGCCCACATAACTATACGTCTTGATGTAGATGAGGACGGTTTAAGACTTTACCGACGTTTACTATCTATCGCGTCAACGCAATTCAATAACCGTTTCGGTCTCCTGTAGGGCTGAATCCAATATAGGGTTCAAACGTCTAAATTTAGCCATGTAGCCACGCGTTATCCTTACGTATAGTCGCTTTCTGACAATTCTGAAGCCAACCGCCTTTAAAAACGTTGATACATAAGGAGAACTTGATTTTAATGAGCATTTTCCCAATTTGCGTAAAAGTTTTAACATTAATCAATACTATCTCTTTCATCTATATTCTTTTACCAGACCTTTGAAAATATGTTTTTAAAGTCGTCTGCCCCAGATTTGTTGTAAGTAGGGAAGGGTTTATTAACCAATTCGTAGACATTTACACCGGGGTTTATTACAAGTTTACTTGTAGCATCCTGTAAAAATGATTAAATGCCTTTTATACGAATATAACACGCTTCCGCACCTTTTCCCCTAATTCTAAAATATCATTTGATTAAATTCAGTTCTAAAATTGAAACACATTTTTCAGATATATCATGTTTTTAAATTCAGTTATCTTCGAGGCTACTAGATAAACGTTGCCCCCTTCTATATAAGAACCTGATATATTTCCTATTTATAGTCTGACAACTATGACTTTCTGAGTAGAACATTAGTACTTATCTTTATCGTACTTGGTTGGTTCCCCTTTGCATGACTTAAGACTTTCCGACATATATCAAATTCTGAAGGAGACGACTTTGACAACATTCAAAAATCTCTCTAAACTAAAGTTTAAAAGTTTAAACCTATTTAGTTTACATCGATTGCGAAACAAGCTTTAAGCTTATATTAATCACGCTCGATGTCTGCTTCCTAGATACTTAACCAGTACTCGCGCCGTTTGTGTGGAAAAATCCCAAAGGCAGAACCCGCTTATCAAACGACTCGAACCCGGGACCTTTAACACAAAGGGCCGACGCTCTATCTCTGTGCCACTGTCTCCCAATGATTACTACAACATCTTACCCTTAATTTGATAGTTGTATACATGTCACGTATTATACGCAGTACTCTCAACATAGTTTACTGACCGTGGTGCATTTTACGAGAAAACCAACATCATGGACTGCGTAATATATCGACCTACATCAGCATGTGCAGTCTGTGCATGCTAATCCGGGACGACATATTCCGTCGCAGTGCGATAAAGGTATAGATTAATGATTCCTGAAAATTCACAGCATTTGAAAAGTGCATGTCGAGGTTTACATGCTGAGGCTGATCCGGGTCGTTACTTTACGCAGAGTCCGTAATGTTGGTTTTCTTGTGGAACGTCTCATTTACATTTCCATTCGTTCCGAATTTCTTTCTTACAGGAAAATAGGTCAGAGAATATATCTGCCGGTTCAATAAACTACAACGCAAACCCGGTACGCCCAAACGTATCAAAACACAGAATCGTGTCGGTAAGACTATTGTTTTAAGAACGCACTACAAGGTTTCATAAAGTTGTTAATTGAAATATTGTGGGGGAAAAGACACATGTATGCTTCTGAAAAATGAACTTATTTTAAGTGTATTCCACCGTGAAATTCTATTAACAATGACGAAACATATTAAACAGACCGTCATGCATATTTTTCAATTCGTATGCAATGAATCATCTGAAAACAATCGGGTTTTGTATATTATATTCTGAAAATCTTTCTTACAGGATAATAGGTCAACTCATAGTGCTATCAGATTTCCGGACGAAGCGCATGGCGCGTTACGGGTGCAAACCCCCGTTCCCTCTGCCGGCTCGATGACTTACAACGCGAACCCGGGACGCTCCCCCATTATACTATCAAAAAACAACCACGTAGAAGAGCAAGAAAGTTTCGCACCGCCCATGTCGGCAACAACCTTCTCCATCCCCACCTCCGTCGTATGAGGACGTTACGTGAAATATTGATAAATATGTTAAATGAATATAAACTCTTTTTTATATCTTATGAAATACAGCTATATTGGTGTATAAAAACCCATTAAGATCTGTTGGTGTTTAAATCCCTTTAAGATGTCACGGACGTACATGCATATAGTATGAGAGATGTAGAGATGTATGTCTTGTTCGTGTTTTGCAACATATATATACCCGTGACCACCAGATCACGAGTCAGACACGCTACCTATTGAGCTACCCGGCCGGGCAGCTGTAAAACGAATAACGTGTGTTAATGTTATGTGCAAAAAAAAGGATAAATGGACCGGGACATTACAAAGACGCGAAGATAAGGAAAACTCCAAAAGAACAAATATAATCAAT
>JAUELF010245132.1:0-12270 GCA_031471495.1 Clinocardium nuttallii | reverse complement strand
TTGTTTGTGAGGAGATTGTGTTTAAAGCTAAACGATCCCTATTCTGATGCAGCATGACAGGTATCTTTTGAAACCAATCAATATGGCTTGAACAAATTAAAAATGTGTCCTAAAATCAGGCAACAACTTAAATAGTAAAGAAACTATAAGTTTTGACATGTTGCTCCTTTTCTGATACCGCCTGGCTGCCATGATTTTGTTCAACAAATCCTTACGGCTTAAGAGTTCTACAGTTTAGAAAGTTAACCCCCCTTCCTGCTACCGCAGCAACAAAAGTCTGGTAATAATTTATATCTTTGAACACATTTGAAAGAGGACCACCAAAGGAACGGAGGAAGTTTTGGGGATTTTTTCCAGTGGATTAGAATGATATATCATTTGAAGCTAAAATTTCTGATTCCGCCTGGTAAATTTATCTTTCAACCACGGACTCGGACAAGAATATTTGATATATGTGTCAGTGAACTCCATTTCTTAGATATCACACATATAATATTTCTACACATTTTATGAACATACTTAAGCAGAGGACTGCAAAAAGAATATTACTTGTTTTTGTTTGTCCAGTGGATAAGGATGAGATGTCATTTGAAGCTAAACGTTCAATTTCCTCCTTTAAGATGCTACCTGGTTTCTACGACTTTCAACAAATCAGTTAGATTTAAAACGTGTAGACGATCACTGAATAAACAGTGCTGCTAAATTATCTTTAAATCAGACAAGCACTTTAATATGAATCTAGTTTTAATTTTTTGTCATTTTTCCCTTTTTCTTATACCGCCTGAGTGCCGTGTTTAGCAACAAATCGATATGATTATATGTGTAGTTATCCAATGATAAAAGTATACCACATTATATTGTTATCAGACAAACTTATTTTTAAAAATTGAGCAAATTACACCCTTTCTGATACCGCAGCAAGTTGTCTGTAGAAAATAATATACCGCGCATTTGTATGTCTCAATTAGCAACACTATTTACTTAGTCGTCTGCTGCAGATACGTCACAAAGGGTCTGTATGCGGGATGAGGGTTATCTCAGGTTTATTACTTTTTTAAATATTTTAGAATAGCATTGAATACATTGTGGCAACAAGATATATTGCCCTTTATGTCTCCTATTGCATTCATTTATTTGTTTAAGTTGTCTGCAGCAAATGCATCTTCAAGTGGAAAAGAAATGCTAGTCAAGTATCACAAACAAATCTACTTTGTTTGAAGGTATATTACTATTTCGGTAACTAGAGGGAACAAAGGGTTACGGCGTAGTGACATCATTATCCTTTATTACATTTAGATATGATAGTTACACATTCAGAGACTTATTACTCTATTTGGTTACCTCGAATAATTGGTATTTATTTGACATATTTGACTTTTGCTTTTGTTTGCATTCGAAATTCAGTCTAGATTTGTTTGCACTACTATTTTTGGCGCACTGATATGATAGAAATGGTCTTCTCAGTCGTTTACATAGCGTGACATCAAAATCTAACTTGTAACTATGGTAGCCTTGCTAACGCAATTCTACTAAAAATGATGATGGTGATCAATTATAATAATGATAATTATGATAGTGATGATGATAATTATAATAATAATAATAATTTAAAAATAGAAATAATAATAGAAACAATAATTGTAATAATAAAATAATTATGATAATAATAAACATTGTTAATATTATCAGTATTACTAATGATAATATTAACAATAATTAATATTAACAATAATTGCAACAATGAAAATAAGAAAAGACGTCTATAATTTCGCGTTGATAAACGTGTGTAAAATGTAAAGAAAGTGAGTCACTCAAATGTCGCAAACGCTCGCAGACTCACAGGCTTAGGATTGTAAGCATACTGTCGGTAAGTAGTATTACAGATAGGATCGATGATCACCTAAGTGAGAGCCACGTACTACCAAAAATAGACCATTAACAAGTAATTGACATTTACGGTCAAAGTCTGTGCCTTTATAGTACGCTTGATATCGTATCCTTTTCTTTGAGACTTCCAGATACGTACATGATTACAGAACACTGATTAGACGGCGCGGCGCGGCGTGGAATCCACATGTTGGTCTAGTTCTTTTGATATTCGGAAACTCCGAAAATATCCCGGAAATTCCCGTAAAACGCATTTCATTTGATGCCACAGACTGCATGGCAGACACAGCTTGATTAATTTCCTCTTCCCGTTTCAATCTGATATGTGACGATGCATTGATAAGGACTTAAGGACATGACAATGAACACTTCTTCTTGGGTTTAGACCGCTTTCTTCTTCTTTGTTACGTCGCCTTTTTTCGCAGGGTGACCCATAGGGAGAACGTCTCCTTTAACTGTTAGTCCGGTTAAAACTGTCTCTCTGTCCGTGTATCCATCACACGTGCGAAACACGTGTTCTTTAAGAACATTTTTGTCAGTAGCATCATGGTGTAAAATTCGTAATGTTTTAACTCTTCTCAATCATGCGCACTAGAAGCCGAAAGACTCTGCTATCACGTTTAAAGGTAACTCCAAATACATAATATATCATATTCAAAATTTGAAACTGTTTAAAGATTGTCTTGAAATATTAGAACCAGAATTCTAGGATAAAATAAGAGTAATAATTTCACCATGAACATTTAAACAAAGATCGTGTATGCTTCATGTTTACTAGGTAGACATACGCAGTAAGCAATATTTATATGAATTTCAATTGACAGTTTTTAAACATTTACTGCCAAAATAGTTTTGAGCTTCTTATTATTTACGGTGTTGTCATTATAACCAATATTTAAACCAATCGGAATTCATTGATGTTATCACCCGCATTAGTTTCTCGTTATATAATCATATATATAATCATTGAGCACGTTTTTTACGAATTAAAAAGATATAAATGTGGGTTAAAGATCTGACAGTATTCTAGGAGTTTAATCATATTTGTACAACCGCCCGGAACTCGCTTTGGATGGTTTTGCCGTACTCTATGGATAAAATCAAAGTGTTAATCCTGATCAGCATATGCAACTACACAGGTTGTCTGGATCTGCAATGTCCGCTAATTAATCCACGAATGTTTTTAAAAAAAACCGTATACAAACTATGACAACCATCCCAAATAGACTATGTAGTCCATTGGTGGTTGGCATATTTCTCGTGGTGTCACAACAACCATCCCAAATAGACTATGTAGTCCATTGGTGGTTGGCATATTTCTCGTGGTGTCACAACGGTGCTTGTAAATTATCCGAAGAAATGAAATGCGGACAGAGTTTATGAATTTGTTTTAGACCAGGGTTATGGTACATGGAGACGGACAGCAGAAGCTTGTAATACAATCAATGTTTCTCTACATGAAAATGTTATGCAGAGATATATGTATACATACACATAAGCACTTATGTCACAATGTTACCTTATCAACAGAGGGTTAAGACTTTATAGGTACACAGCATGGACGTTCGAAAGTAATGGTGGAACTGGAGAGACGAAGTAGATCGGGCAGAGTTTCGTATATATATGTTATATGTTACATTTGTAGTTGTATACTACGTATTTAGAAGTTATAAATTGAATATAAAGATTATAAACACGAAGACGGATACCACGTGGCACTCTTTCTTATCGCGTGGCTCTCGTGAATCCGTACGGTCAGTCATACTTCTTATCGCGAGATGGGGCTCACAAGGACTTTGCTCTCGCGTGATTCGAAATTATCGGTAAATCTTAACACAGCTTTAACTTAAAACATCTTCTCAGTTCTTGTTGTCCATGGGAGTTATTAGCAGAGCCAATCTAAACTCGATGTATCTACGTGTATCGGTATGTGAGCCGTCCGGCGAGAAAACAAAGATTGAGGACAGTGTGCGTAAAGTGTCGACCCGGATCAGCATAAGCATACCGCGCTTGTTTACCCGGGTAGACACGTTTTGCCTCCTGTGGAATTTCTGTTTCAGGAATCATTACTCTATAACTCTATCCCTTTGAGACGGAATTTGTCGGCCCGGATCAGTCTGCGCCGACTGCTCGATACATTACGCAGAGGCCATAATGTTGGTTTTCTCGCGGGACGGTTCATATGTTGATAAATCTTATCTTCGATACTTTCGACCAGCGCAGGCTTCTCCGGATAGACACCTTTCGCCTCCTGTGGATTTTCTGTTTCAGGAGTCATTACTTTATACCTCTTTCCCCCTGAGACGGAATGTGTCGGCCCGGATCAGCCTTCGCGTCTGATCTGGCTGATCTGGGTCAATACATTACGCAGAGGCGATAATATTGGTTTTCGCGCGCGACGGCTCATATATTCGTTTACTACAAATGAGTCACGTCAATTGATAACTATAATCTCCGATACATTTCGACCAGCGAAGATCGAGATTAGCCTGTACATCTGAATACTCTGATTAGTATCTTCCGTATTCGCCATCTACCTGCACGCGCACGAAGGAAGCAACTTATCCCCTTACCCATATACAAACGCTTTCTGAGACCTCTGCAGCAGACGACTTTTGACAGAAAGAATGTGACATAAGAAGAACTATCTCGTTATGAGCAATTTCATTTTGTGTCACTTTGTGTCACTTTGTGTCACTTTGTGTCACTTTGTGTCACTTTGTGTCACACTGTCTTTTAGTTGATTCAGAAATTGCTCTACCTTTTATACAGAATGTCCACATATTTGACCAAATGCTTTAAAGGTAGTCTGCTTAAGATTTGTTGTATGTGAGGAAGGGTTGATAACGGTTATCAACAAATTATAAATAATTCAGTTTCCCCGCCATCAATTTATTTCGCAGCCTCTGAAGATCAGTTGATTTAAGGCGTAATTGTTCGTCCTTATATATAATTTGTGTCATTTAACAAATATGAAAGGAAAATAAAACCAGATAATTGATACTGGTGCCTAGAAGCTTTTTAGAACTAAAGAATAATAAATAATGTTTTGTCTTTTAAGGAGGTATTGACTGTTAATCTTAAACGCAAAACCAAAACATTTCGTTACACCTCCGGCGCCAACGTCAGAGTGATATCATAAGTCATCAAGATACCACCACCAGGATGATATCATAAGTAATAATCCCGACCACCACCAGGATGATATCATAAGTAATAATCCCGACTACCACCAGGATGATATCATAAGTAATAATCCCGACTACCACCAGGATGATATCATAAGTAATAATCCCGACCACCACTAGGATGATATCATAAGTCATAGTCCCGGCCACCAGTAGGATGATATCATAAGTAATAATCCCGACTACCACCAGGATGATATCATAAGTAATACTCCCGACTACCACCAGGATGACATCATAAGTAATAATCCCTATCACCACCGGATGATATCATAATTCATAGTCCCGATCACCACCAGGATGATATCATAAGTCATAGTCACGACCACGACCAGGACGATATCATAAGTAATTATCCCGACTACCACTAGGATGAAATCATAAGTAATGGTCCAGACCACCACCAGGATGATCATAATTCATAGTTCCGACCACCACCAGGATGATATCATAAGTCATAGTACCGACCACCACCAGGATGATATCATAAGTCATAGTCCCGACCACCACCATGATGATATCATAAGTCATGGTCCCGACCACCACCAGGATAATATCATAAGTCATAGTCCCACACAACCATCAAGATGATATCATAAGTCATAGTCCCGAACCGCTACCAGGATTATATCATAAGTCATAATCCCGACCACCATCAAGATGATGTCATAAGTCATAGTCCCGATCACAGCCAAGATGATATAATAAGTCATAGTCCCGACCACCACCAGGATTATATCATAAGTCATAGTCCATACCACCACCAGGATTATATCATAAGTCATAGTCCATACCACCACCAGGATTATATCATAAGTCATAGTCCCGGTCACAACCAAGATGATGTCATAAGTCATAGTCCCGACCACGACCAGGATGATATCATAAGTCATAGTCCTGACCATGACCAGGATGATATCAATAGTCCTCCTTAAATGTTCGAAGTGTTTAAAAAATCCAACTTAAAACGACACTTTTTAAATAAACAATATCTGAATAATGAAAATATACAATAAAAATATTATTGCATGAATATGGGAAACTATTTTGTCCCTCACAAGCCAGGGCAACTCAGCCGAAGGAACCCACGATTTTCCTATACAGATGCAATAACCTATAGTATTGTTCCAAATTATAGCATAACAATACTATTTCTGAATGTGACGAACAGGGTGATAAGATATTATACCATGCACAGGACACCGGTATAATACATCTTTTTAATGACCTCATTAGGTCAACGTTAAAGTGTCGTTGGTCGAGATAGTGTGAAATTGTCCGCTCCTGAGTAGACAATACTAGAACATGTATCGCTGCTGCAACACAATTTTCCTTTAATCATAAACTATATATAACGTTTAAGACTGAATATTTTTATTTTTTTTGTATTCATTACTTTTCTTTGTCTGTGATTGGCTGAAATATCTTTTTCAATTTTTTTTCAAATTTAACCTTGGATTCTTGGAAAAAGCGACCGAATACTAAGAAAGTGAAGTCACGTCAGCGGTTTGACGTCATAACGTTATTACTTTGGCGCCAAATTGGACACCTATATACAACAGTAGTAATGTTTGACGTGCCATATTATGGAAAATAAATGTGTTAAATACTATTATGTTTTATTACTCACTGTGATAGCCATATTAATGCTAAAATAAGGAATGGAGAGCTTTTTTCCGTTTTCATGGGGGTATGAAAACGGTAAAAAGCTCTCCATTCCTTAAATAAAGAAACAAAATGAAAATGTATACATTCTGAATGAATCGCTAACATGATTTACACATTAAATATAATTTATGATTGGCGTGTGAACCACGCTCAACTACCTAATTTTGAACGACGTAAAAGCATTTTTCAATGACGTCACATCATATTTCAGTGACATACCATTACAATATTTGGTACCGTATTTGGCCTAGTTAAATAACCATCTGTATGTAATTGCGCCGGAAAATGTTCAGCTATAAAATAAAGAAATGAATTGCCATGCAGGGCTTGAGTTCTTTGTAGTATAAATTACATACATATATGAGGTATAATGAAAATTGCCTATAACTATAACATTCCTGTCCCTATCAGATAGTAAAGGTTTCTTATGCTTAAATGCCGTTTCGTCAGTATTTCCGTTATATCACATTGTAAGAAATCTAAGGTGTCTTGTTCTTAAATGCCGTTTCGACAGTATTTCCGTTGTATCACATTGCAAGAAATTTAAGGTTTCTTTAGTTTAAATGCCGTTTCGACAAAATTTCCGTTGTATCACATTGCAAGAAATTTAAGGTTTCTTTAGTTTAAATGCCGTTTCGACAGTAATTCCGTTATATCACATTGTAAGAAATTTACTGCCATGCTTAAATGCCGGTTCAACAGTATTTCCATTATATCAAGGTGTAAGAAACTCAAGAATATTACCATTCTGTGAAGGTCGTCTCTTGCCTTTAGCGTGTAACCGCTAGTTGTTAAAAGCTTGTACGTTATTTCGTTGACCTGAATACGTCCCGCTGAAATAGTGTAAATTCGCATGTAGTATTTGCTTATTGAATTTCATAGCATATAAATGTTGTTTCGAACCCGACGGGACCCAGAAACTCAGTCGGTAGTGACGCAGACTGTCAATCCAGGGGTTGTGAGTTCGAACCCAGGTCTCGTCCATCGTTCTTTCTCACGTTTGAAAAGTGTCATTCGTCCTCCAACAATGAGCTAAGAGTCTATGTGAAACAACAGTTATTTGTGGACTACTGGTCAGGAAACACATGATAAGATGAACTGCCCTAATATGAGTGAAAAAATGTTTAAATCGGCTTAAAACCCAAGTCAATCAATGTTTAAAATCCTTGGTATTAATCGCCACTTGACGTTAAAGCCACAATATATATTGATCCGATTATTTCAAATCAGATCACATCAGAAAATTGCGTACAAAAAAAATGACTGTAACAACAGGATGTTCGTCGTTCGTGAATCAATTGCATGACACATACACTACATATACATATGCCCAATAATTATACGACATAAATTGACACATTATTTAATATTACATATGCTCCATGATAAAATGGCATATACATATACATGACTTATATTTATGTTATACATTATATACATAATAGTATGACCAATAAGTATATGACATATACTAACGACCCGTGATTATATATATGACACAATCATGATTATGATTATACAAATTATGACATAATCATATGATGTGTGCCAAAACCTGCTTTAATATTTTACAAAGACGCCACATATTATTAACTAGATATTACGTTTATATTAATAGATGTTTTATTTGTATTTCTTCTGTAAATTTATATGCACCGTTTTAATGCAATGTAGGGAAGCTTTTGTTCGTTTATGTTGTATTGTATATTTTATATTGTAAATTTTAAATTATTTGTACAATGATGAGATGTAAATAAGGATTAATACTTACTTACTTACTTTGACCCATGGTAAAACGACATAAGTATATGATTATGATTATATGGCATACACATATGACCCATGTGTATATCACATACACATATGCCCTATGTCTATATCATATAATTATATGAAGTATAAATATACCCAATGATTCAAGAACAAACGCAGTGACCTTTAAATCCAAGGACATATGAGTCCTGTAATGTCATGACATAAACATATAGCATAATTTACTGGCATAGCCATACGAGTTTTATTTTAATAACATATGAATATGACCTCAACTTATGATAATATAAAATTCAAATATAACGACATATAAACGACTTATTTACTTGTTAATCACTTACTAAGACATACAGACAATATCTCATTTGCCTCTATAACCGTTTTCCCATATAGACAGTATCGCGGCACGGTACTGTTCACAACTCCGGCAATGACCATCCCTGTAATAGATAAACTAAGCAATTCGCACCCACTTACGCGTCCAACCAAAGATTGACTGTGTATTAACAAGTTGCTATATTTATGAAGGAATAATCGCAATACAATTTATCGCGAATGTTAAGTTGTTGAGTAATTGAGTGGCTATAACATCGTTAACATAACTGCAACGTCATTCAATGGTGCTTCGGATATATCACGGCGACCCCAGTTCACTTACTCGTATGTTTCTTCGCTGTGTAGCACCGGTACCCCTCAAACTATTATTCGAGAGTAAATTGCATATATATATTTCACACGTTGATCACTCGATGTTTGTCAATCCCAAAAAAGATTGTTGGATTAGCCGGGCTTCGAATTCAGTGTTAGGTAAATTACCGGAAAGAGACACTACTCTTTTATTAAAGAACGGTGAAGCATTTGGGACTGACCCTGGCACCGAAAGAAACTTTAGCACTTTGGACTGACGCTTGCACCGAATGAACGGTCAATTGCCGACAACAGACACTGCGCTTTCAATAAAGGAATGCTGCAGCACTTTAGACTGACGCTTGTACCGATTGTACGGTCAATTCCCAAGAAGAAATAGTACACTATTATTAAAGAAACGCTGTAGCACTTCAGACTGACGCTTGTACCGATTGTACGATCAATTCCACAAGAAGAAATAGTACAATATTATTAAAGAAACGCTGTAGCACTTCAGACTGACGCTTGTACCGATTGTACGGTCAATTCCCAAGAAGCGATACTACACAAATACGCTGTAGCACTAAGGACTGACGCTAGCATTAGATGTTCGGTCATTTGCCGGAAAGAGACACCACATTATTAATAAAGAAACGCTTTAGCACTTGGGACTGGCGTTTGCACCGAAGATTGCCGGAACGACAATACACTATTGATAAAGTAAAGCTGTAGCACTAAGGACTGATGCTAGGAACAGATGTTCGGTCATTTGCCAGAAAGAGACACCATAGTATTAATAAAGAAACGCTTTACCACTTGGGACTGGCGTTTGCGCCGAAGATTGCCAAAAGACGACAATATGCTGTTGATAGAGAAACGCTGTAGCACTAAGGACTGACGCTAGCATCAAATGTTTGGTTCATTTGCCGGAAAGAGACACCACAGCATTAATAAAGAAACGCTTTAGCACCTGGGACTGACGCTAGCATCAGATGTTCGCTCAATTGCCGGAAAAAGACACTACGCAGAGGATAAATTAACACTAAGCACTAAGGACTGAAGCTAGCATCAGATGTTCGGTCATTTGCCGGAAAAAACCACTACGCAATAAATATGGAAACGATGTTGCAATTAGGACAGACGGTATTTGGTCAATTGCCAGAAAGAAAGACAAGTTACGCTAGTAATAATGATATGCTGTAGCACCGAATGTACAGTATAGTGTCGGAAGGAGACACTTCGTTATCAATAAAGACACGTTGTTGCCCTAAGGCTAGCACCGAATGTACAGTATATTGTCGGAAGGAGACACTTCGCTATCAATAAAGACACGCTGTTGCCCTAAGGCTAGCACCGAATATACGATCACTTACCGGAAAGAAACACTGCGCTGTCAATAAAGAAACACTGCATTCAAGCACCGAATGTCCGGTCAATTTCCAGAAAAAGACACTACGCTTTTGAAAAAGAAACGCTGTAGCACTAAGGATTGACGTTTGCACTTAATGAACCATGAATTGCCGAAAAGAGATAGTACGACACTAATAAATAAACGATGTAGCACTTAGGACTGACGCCTGTGCCGATTTGTATCATGTCAAGTCTCGATAGCTCACTGGGTAACCACCAAGGCTTTCAACCAGAAGTTCAACCCAGATTGGACCATTCATTTTATGCGATGATTATCACAGGTCATTGTGACCAGCGTCGATCGTCTTTACCAATGTAATGAAAATATGTCTATTGGTGATGGAAGCCAGTGGCCTGGGAATAACTTTGGGTTGACCAATGGTGCATGGAGGTTAAGAAACCGGCAAACATTATATGTACTATTATAAGCAAAACACTATTGAAAACAACGATAAACCCCAATCGATCAATCGATTTGGATTAGTTGTGGTGAATCATTTGCGCGTATTTCATCCCTAATGAAGACATATACTGAACTTATACAATAATCTAATTTCTATCCAAGTGAAATTAATTTATCCTATCAGCATCGGATATCGATCGATAGCAAATGAACATTAAAGTGTTTGAACGCTGAGACCGATGTATTTCATAGAAATGTTTGCGTGAAGTTAGCCGGAATAGCTTGAAAAGCCGGAATTCCGGCTACTCCGGCTGTCTCAACCAGCCGGAACTCCGGCTACTCCGACTGTATTAATCAGCCGGAACTCCGACTACTCCGGCTGTATTAACCTTATTTCTTTTCAACTTAGTGTTCCTTCCTCCTCTACTAACCTGTGTTAATAGCGATAGCCAGTTTCACAGGTTCTCGGTCCACGTGACTCCCTTTTACTTGGCGTACTCTCTCCATGGTGTCCAACGCGAAGTCTGCCATGTTTACCAGATGATACCCACCACTGTCTTGGTTCAAGCCAGAAGCTACGTACAACAGATTCCCTGGAAAACGATTTGAATAGTAATGATAGCCTAATGAATATCATTACCTCTATCTATTACACCACGTTCTTTTGGATGCTTTATTCCAACAATCTCCATAAAACAGTAAGAGCTAACCTTAAACATTTAGTGTCCATCACAAATAATGGCCAACATAACACATGTAAATGGCACCCAATTATAAATAAACTTTAAAATGTAATTATGCAATTGTGATAAATAAAAAAGGCAATATAGCTGTGTCGTTCTAAATAAGAACAAGTTATTTCAGAATAGCTCAGTGATTAACATCAAAGGCTATCCTTTAAATGGTCGTGAGTTCGAATCTCGGTTCGGCCATTCATTTTCTTTCCTAAGATTGGCAAAAGGCATTGCCGGACATATTCCGCATTTTAGGTAAATACGGCTTAACCAGAGTATTAATGGAATATCTCTCTCACTCAATCTTCCCAAGCAGTGCCTCATGGAGAAAACTAGTGAATCAAACTGTGACACATGCAGTGGAAGAACAGATGTTTTCAAACATTGAAAGCAATCCCATTATGAGTAACTTTCAATATATTCACAGTGAATTTATACCATGTAACATATGGTACTTTAGTAGAATATACCGTAAACAACTGACATTTTGTTATACAGTAATACACGTTGTGTCTAGACTTTTTTCAAGAAAGTATGATATTTATTGTCGTCAGTGTAAGATAAATACTAATTGTGAAGT